>JADRCD010235792.1:18948-38918 GCA_019843815.1 Montemys delectorum
TTTTAGCTCCTTTGTCAAAGATCAAGTGACCATAGGTGCATGGGTTCATTTCTGGGTCTTCAATTCTGTTCCATTGATCTACCTGCCTGTCACTGTACCAATACCATGCAGTTTTTATCACAATTGCTCTGTCATCCTCTTTCAATTATGGCCTTTGGGAAGCAGAATTTTATCTTTTTATCAGATTTTTAAGAGACCACAAAATATTAGACCAACTTTGGAAATAACTTTACAATGAAATGTTCTAATGTCAAAGGGTATATTCATTTCCTATAACTTGTGATACTGAGTCCTTTAAGGTTATATTCCTTTCCAGCACTAGGCAGACCCTCCTTGAAGGCAGCAGTTGGAGTCATCACATTTTATCCTTATGACTGAAGACCATGTTCCGTATTTGCAGTGCACTGTGACTAGAAAACATTTAGTATGTAGATAAATGGATGAATGATGTATGGTCTGTCTTCATGTGTTTTAAAACATGTGTAAACTCATGATGACAACCACTTACTTAATCATGAGTCTTGTGAGAACATTATCTCTTCCTTTAAAAATCCATGCTAATTTAATTAGCATGTATTGGACATGAAGTACAGTTTACCATTCAGACATTTGTCTGGCTTATAAAAGTTATAAATAAAAAGTAGCAAAATATGAGTCCTTTAAACAATGCAAAATCAGAATAAAAACAGAATAAGAAGGTTTAGAAAACATCATTAAATGCCTTCTCTGTGGCAAATTTTCTTATTTTTAACATACTTTGATGTGGTGTAATATTTAAAAGCTGAAAGTGAAAGTGGACATTATTGGTAAATAAAGTGTGAGCCTTTTCACATTAAAAGTTACAGAAATGCAAGAGACTTCTGCAGTACTAGACTGATCACTGGACTGGAGGCATTCAAATAACTGATTCCTCCAAGCTGCTGGTTGGTGTCCTTGTGCTCATTAGTCTTTGAAATGAACACACATATTCATGCTCTGAAATGAGAAAAGGGTCACTGGTAAGAACACTGGCTGCCAAGGCAATGAACAGTTTAAGAGGATGTTTCTGTCCCACAATGTGTAAGAATCCATGATGACAATCACTTCACCTCTCCTTTTCAAACTAAAGATCTATGACTCCCTTGAAGACCTTGAAGCCACACTCTTTGGAAAAGGAACTCACCATGTGCGATTTCTCATTTTACTGAGATCATTTTTCACCTCACATTTTTGGATTTCTGCCATTCTGAATAGCATCTGCATAAAATAGATCTATGTTGACTGCTGTCCTAACTTAGTAGGATGATTTCTATAAGGATAAACATGAGCTTTTCATAAAACTATAATATTGAGGACCCTGAATTATAAAATTTTATGTTAAAACAAATAACCCTGCAAGCATATCCAGTATAAAAGACTTGTATATACATAGTGAAAGACCAACACTAAAATAGGCAAGTGGGAAAGATAAAGTTTCTTCCTATCCCTCAGAAAAGACTTCCCAGAATTTAAATTTCATAAGTTCTTAGATTTACCTCCCTGCCAAAAGTTTCTGCATAGCACTTCTCAGTTCACAAAACACACTTATTTGACATCTGATTGGCTTCATACTGAGTCATATCAAACCAACACTTTATACTTTTGTTTACAAAAGAAGTGTCAAGTCAAGTTCAGGACTTATAGACATTATATTGCCTGCATGGTAGACATAACTATATTATACATTAATGAGGTTAAGTCAAACATCAGAAGTGAGCCCTAAATATCTGAAGTACTATGAAGAAATGATTTTTCTAGCTGGGCAATGGTGGCGCATGCCTTTAACCCCAGCACTTGGGAGGCAGAGGCAGGTAGATTTCTGAGTTGGAGGCCAGCTTGGTCTACAGAGTGAGTTCCAGGACACCCAGGGCTACACAGTAAAACTCTGTCTCAGAAAAGCAAAAATAAAATAAAATAAAAAATAAATAAAAATATTATGTAAATTTTAACCAATAAATTTCTAACTAAAACATTTAATGAATCTAACTTTTTAAGATTTTGAAGTTTGTTGATAAAATATTGCTAATTAAAATTATTTATAATTCTTATGTTTATCATGTAGCTAGTAGAATTAATATTTTATGTGCTACACATAGACTCACAGGTAGACAAATAACATACTTCATTGATTAATGTTATTAAATTTTCATGATCATTTATGCTATTGTTGCAAGCAGCAATCTAAATTTTTCTACCTTTTAGAATCAAGAATTGAAATAGTAGCAAGGTACTGAATAGATTAAAGGCACCTGCTGCTGTGCTTGATTATCTGAGTTTGGTCTCCAGGACCCTCATGATGGTAAAAAATAATAAACTCTTGCAAATAGCTCTGTGACTTCCATACGTGCATGGTATGGTCCTTGTGTATGTGTGCATGTGCACACGCAAACACACACACAAACACACACACATACACACACACACAAACACACACGAGCAAGCATGTGCAAAACAAAAGAACCCCCACACACACATAAACAAATGTAATATTTTTTTTTGAAGAATCAGAATATAAAGAGATATAAGAAACAGACTTCCTGTGTTATTTGTTATGGCTCCCTGTTATACAAGAATCTACATGAGTCCTGTTGACAGAAAACATGTGACAAGTTAATTATTTTCCTCTGTTACATAAATGTCCCCAGCAACACAGTGGCATTTGAACCTGGGGTTTTCTCTTTTACAGATATAGAACTTGAGGTGGGAAGAAGTCTTTTCCTGAGCTCCAGATGACAGGAGAGAGGGTATTTCAGGTTGTGCAGCAGCAGCATGTGCTGAGTGCAGAGACCTTTAACTGAGGCGCCCTCTGAGATGTCTGTATGTCCCAGTTAGCCTCTGCTGTCAACTGCCAACCTTACACATCCTAGAGTCACCTTAGAGAGGCACAGCTGAGAGACTCCCCATAGCAGACTGGGCAATAGCCATTTCTATGAGAAATTGATCGCTCTTTGATGTGGGAGGGTCCAGACCAATATGGGAAACACCATCCCTAGCATGAGAGGCTTGACTGTATAAGAGGGCCAGCCGACGATGAATCAGCAAGCAAGCCAGAGAGTGAGCCAGCGAGGTGTGTTCCTCCGTGGTTCCTACTCTGGATTCCCCAGGGTTGGACTGTGACTTGAAAGCGTGAGCCCAATAAATGCTTCTTTCCCTAAGCTGTCTTTGGTTAAAGTGTTATCACACCAGGATGAAATAGGACATGGTGGTTCTAGGCGGTCCTACAGTAGTAGTCTTACGGCTACCAGCAGAAGTATCAGGAAAGCACATACACAAACCCAAGCTTTGAGTCCAGTGACACAGCTGCTCTACTGCACTCAGAAGTGGCAAAACACATAACGAAAGAAATCACCAGGAGTGATAGCCATTACCAACAGCAGAAGCAATGAGACCTGAAGACCGTTATAACATGGATCATGGCCATTAGTGAGCAAATATTCCATCTCAGTGAAGATTGATTCTTAAAAGCAGCAAAGTTTAATTTTCAGCCCTCCAAGACACATGGTCTTTATAGCCAAAGAAGCACCTGGCCTACCCTGCCCTTCTCTCAGGTTTGCCTTTCATGCGTGGTACCTTCAATGACCAAACATCAGACAAAATGAGCCAATGAGTGGACTCAGCAGGAAAAGGTACTTGCTACAAATCCTGATAATTTGAGTTTTATTTCTGGGGTCCAAAAGGTAGAAGGAGAAAACAGACTCCTGAAAGCTGTCCTCTGACCTTCATGTGCTGTTGCATGCATGTGTCCACAAAAGCATGCACTCATACATACACATACATTAATAACTAAATACAAGTTTAAAAATCAGGAAACCTCTCCAACCAGCTAAGCCTCTAGGGAGCTACACTGCAAAAGTAAGCTTCCATGACATATTATGAAACATGGTTTCTCCATAGAAACCACGATGGAGAGAGATTAAGTAATGGGACTCAACATGTCACCTTCCCAAGTCAATAAATGATGTCATAATTCTCATTTTGTTACCACTGTTCTTGATAGTATTCACAGTTTTATTTAGCTGAGCTAGCAAGCTGGGTTGAATAGAATTTCACATATATTCTTGTTACTTCACTTAGTACTTACAAAGGAATGTAACATTCTAACTTTGAAATCTTATGTGAACAGTGACAGCTTGGGATCTGAATTTAAAATGTGTATTTACTCAAGTATTCTAACAGTAACTATCTCTTATCAAATTGTACCAAGCACTATAAAAAGTTCTAAGTAGATTGCTTTATTTAATTTACCTAGTAATCCTAAAATAATATATGCACATTGAACATGTTGAGGAATTTGATTATATCCCACTGTGATAGAAATAAGGAGTAAAATATGGAATACTGTACCCTTTGTTCTGGTAAACTTTCATTTCTCTTCTGCTGATAGATTAATGCTGTTTTACAAAATATAGGATCAAGGTATTTTTTCTTCTGGGCACAGGTAATTCAGAATTTTAAGAAGCATGTATTTCCTTATTTCGTGTGTGTGTGTGTGTGTGTGTGTGTGTGTGTGTGTGTGTGTGTTTACATGATGTGTGTGTTGGTAGGAGATGCTCGCATGAATGTGTGGAGGTCAGAGAACAATTTCTGAGAGTCTGTTCTCTTCTTTCACATTGTGAGCTTTTGAAATCAGTACCTTCACATTCCTTCATAATTGGCTGTCTAGCTTTTCACAATGTTTCAATTATTGTTTATTTAACTTCCTTGGATCTAGAAGACAGAAGTTAACGTTGAGAATCCACACTAAAAAGTTATTTCAGAATTGATAAAGTTCATAATATGTCTGTGTGCACATATCTGTATGTGTGTGTATTTGATGTATAGGTACGAGTGGAGGGTATGCACAGGCCCATGTATGCAGAAGCCAGAGAAACACTGTGCCTGTCTTATTCTATCACTTTCTACATTATTCCCTTGAGACAAAGTCTCTCACTGACACTGGTATTGGTATCTTCCTGTCTCTATCTTCCACAGTAATGGGGTCACAGGCATGCATGGCCATGTGTGGCTTTTTATGTGGATGCTGGGATTTGAATTCAGTTCCTGATGCAAGTGTTCTTAATCTCTGAGCTATCCTTCTCACTGAGCCATCTCCCTAGCCCCCATAACAGTATGTCTTAAATCCTTTTATAAATTCTAGTTTCAAATTGTACAAAAGTATCCCTTCTCATTTTTCTCTTCAGGGATAGCTGGATTGTTCTTTCATTACCCAAATGAAAGGAGAACAAGTCAAGACATAAAGACCTCAAATGAGACGGGCACAGTCAAAGTACAGCACTCGACATTCCCAATTTCAGTCCCGAGTCTTTGTAGATGGTTAAATAATTAGAACATTATGTCCCTGAGAAACAGTAAGAGGAATGTGGTTATTTGGAGATGACCATTTATGATAATCCTCAACTCCACAAAATTCCATATGGAGTGTGTGCCTGTGTGCATCCCTTGGAGCACAGAAGGGGGCTCAGGGTTAGGTTTTTTTTCTTTTAACTCTTCATTTTTTTAAAATCACATTTATCCCCCACCAAAAACCACAAAAAAGTGCAGAAGTATTATTGAGCAGAAACCTCTTTGAGATAATTTAGACAATAGCACATTCGCCTTTGAATCACAGTTGTAGTGTTTAATAATTACTCTCTCTGTGCCAGGCAATCTGCTTTGCATAAACCATCTCATGCAATCCTCTCACAGTGGGAGGAGTGGCCCTGCCTTAAGTAGAAGGATCTGAGGCTCAGGAAATATACACCCTGTCTGCAAACATGTAGTGAGTAGCCACTGAAGTCGTTCTAAAAACTAAGCAAGCACTCATCTCAACTGCAGTACAACTTGAACCAATGCCAGTTTATATAAACAATGAAACAACCCAGTCTTCTTAATTCTGCCTGCTTCTTATTACAGATGTTTTCCTAGAATTTGTTAAGATGCCTTTATCATGCCTAAGTTTAACTCTTCCCACCATTCATATTAGCAAGCAAATCTGTGATAAAATAGATTCAGACTGTTATTCATACTGTCAGAGTCATTGTGCTAGTTTTACAGTTCAGTTCTAACTCTGTGTTGTGTATATTTCTCAAAAATGATAGTAGATTGCTCTTTAGTTCCGTAGTCTAAGATTTCTATCTAATAGTTTCTGTATCTCTAACACATATTCACAGAAAAACAACTTTCCTGAAATGTGTGCCATATTTCATAAAGTATTTGTGCACATTCTTTTTTTGTTTGTTTGTACATTTTTGTTATTTGTATGTTTGGTTAGTTTGGTTTAGCTTTTGAGACAGGGTTGCTGGCTGTTCTAAAACTCACTTGTGTAGACCAGGCTTGGCTCAGAATCACAAGAGATTGGCTTGCCTCTACCTTCTAAGTGCTGGGATTAAAGGCGTGCTCTACCATGCCCAGCTTTTTGCACATTCTTCAAGACTTATTATGTATATTATGTGTTCCAGTATGAGATATTGTGTAACACAGGCATGAAGGTGTTCATGGATCCAGGGGGCATTGGATTGCCTAGAATTGGAATTACAGATAAATGCGTGCCTGGTATATGTTGGGAACCAAACCCAAGCCTAACAAGAGCAGCATGTGCTCTCCAGCCCCTGAGCATTCTGTTGTAAATTCATGATTACAGGTAATCTCCTACCTTATTTCTGAAAGTGACATTTTTACAGTGTTCAGTTTTGTGACAGTGGGATATTCTTACATAGGCAGACTCTTGATCTAGTTCTGGAATATTTTTAATACTCTAAACAGAACAGTGTTATAAAATTGAAGTTTGTGATTCTTTTGTTTTTACAGTTTTTCAAGAATGTTGTTGTTGTTGTTTGTGTTCCCTTGCAATTAATTTCATGCTAATTTTAGAATCATGCTTTTGAGTGTAAAGGTTGGAATTTTGATATGGATTGGACTTAAAATGGATTTAGTAAATATACTACTTTGCCCAGGCTAACTTTTCAGCCCATCATTGATTGGAACTGTCCCAGATTTACAGTGGAAATCAAGGTGATGTATTAGCTACTTATTTCACCCTGACAAAAATACTTGACAACAACTACTGAAAGAGGAAGGGTTTTCTTTTGGTTTACAGTTTTAGGGAATATAGTCCATTATGGTAGGCATAAGCAATAGATGCTGATACATTGTCTTCACATGGTAAGTGTCATCCAGAGACACTGGTCACATTGTATCCACAGACAGGAAGCAGAGGATTCTGGTGCTCAGATTGCTTTCCTCTGCTTATTAAGTGTGGAATCCCATGATCATAATGCTAGCACCAACATTTAGGGTAAGTTTTACTACTCCAATTAATCTAATCTAGACAATTCCTTGTAGACTTACCTAGAATTGTTTCCATGGTAATTCTAAATTCCATCAAATAGACAAGCCAAAGCTCAGACATCATAGATGATATCATACTCTTCTGTTTCTTGATAGGACACTATGATCAAGGCAATTTATACAAGAAAGAGTTTATTTTAGCCTCACAGTTTAGAATGTTAGAGTCCATGCCCATCATGTTGGGGAGCATGGCAGCAGGCAAGCAGAAATGAGTCTGGAGCAGTAACTTCACAGTACATATACCCATGAGCAGGAAACAGAGAGAAAAACTCAGAATAGCTTGCGTCTTTCAAAGCCTCAAGTCCACCTCTAGTGACTTTGTCTTGTAATTTCTAATAAGTCAAGTCATGTCTTCTAACAAGGCCATACCTCCTAACACTTCCCAAATAGTTTTAAAAACTGAGGACCAAGTTATAAAACACAAGAGTCGATGTGGAACATTCTCATCTAAACCATCACAGGTGATCTTTCAATTGTAAAAATAACTGACAGGACTGGAAGACCTGAAGCTCCTCCAGCATTGTTGGTCCAGCTTTCGTAGCCCTTTAACTTATCAGCTGGAGCCCAAAGGTAAGACCTTCACATTTCCATATCTTGCCAAGTTGATATGAAACCAGTTCCAGACTCATGATAAAGCTTAGATTAAAAAAAGATATTTTTATGTATCTGATGCTTATACTTTAACACAGTGATTTAATGATCATTGCACCAAAGTAAAAAGAGTTAGGATTACTAATCACATCTCAAGCATGACACTAGGGAGATATTTTAGTTGTCATGATTTTGATTAAAGTGTATTTTTGACAATAAATATTGTAAAATAATCTATTCAGCAAAGTTTTCCGGAGATCTAATGTGTCCATTCATTGAATTCAGAGGACTATCATTGCACCATTAGAAGATATTTTGCAATAATATCTTCTAATAGTGTTTTGTAATTTCTTTTTTGAAAGTTTCATATATTAATATAATATATATCAACCATATCCACCTACTACACCCCTCTAACTCTCCTTAGTACCTTCATCTCATCTCTTTCACAGATTCTTGATCTCCTTTTTATTGTTATTCATAACCCCAGGAGTCCAATTGTACATGGTTATGTGACAATCCACCAGGGAATGAGCATCCTACCATTGGCCATATACTAATCTGAGACTCCATTTCTCAGATGTTTACTTCCAGCTGCTCTTCTAGTAGGGGTGAGGCCTTGAAAGCCCCTTCCTCATCCATGCTGGAATTGTGACCACCTGGATCCCTTGAAGATCTTATTTTCTAATGCTGAAACCCTAGGAGGTATCAATATGAACAACTTAAATGGTCAAAATAGACAAACTCTAAATTTCAGATATTATCATTGCAATGAAACGACTGAAAGGAATCTCTCACTTCTCCACTATTTTCTTCTTTTTCCTACATGCTGGAACATTTCTAGTAAACCCTGAGAGCCCAGGGATAGAGTGTATAAATCGTAAAACAGGACAGGAAGCACCTGAAGCATGGCAGTTTGAATAAGAAATGTTTCTCACAGGTTTCTGTGTTTGAATGCTTAGTCCCCAATCCCCAGCTGGTGATGCTGTTTGAGGGTATTGAGAAGGTATGATCTTGCTGAAGGAAGCAAGCCACCGGGGTGAGCTTTGAGAATATGCAGCATTTCCCCCTTCCTCCTCTTTTCTTGGATCTTGCTATTGAATATGGCGTCTCCCAGCTTCCTACTCTGATGTGCTTCCTCCAACATTATGGACTTTCCCTCTGGAACTATAAGCTAAAATAAAATCGTTTTTTCCCTTGATTGTCATATTTTATCTCAGCAAAAGAATAGTAAGTAATATTCATGGTAAGCATGGTACTGTTTTCTAAATGTGAATACTGGCTCCATGCTGCAAAGAGTTAAGAGAAAATTGCTATATTTAACCCAAAATGACCTCTGCTCTTCAAACATATTTTTTGCTACAAGAAGAAATTATGTAGTATAATTATACTATATGCAGAACTTTTCAAAGTTCTACTCTGCTTTAAAATCTCATTTGTATAGAGAGTACAAATGAAGTACTTCTGTGGCAGACAAACATAGGGAATAGCTTAGAAACCTGGGACTTCACTTAGTTTGGTCTATTCATATACCCTTCTTCATATAATATACTCAGTAGTCTCAGACCCTATTTTATACATATTAAATATACTCAGACCACTCTGAACTATCTTATCTAGCAATCTGTTAGCAAACTAGTATCCCTATCTGCATTGAGCCATGTACAATCCCTACTCTGAAGTTTTACCTACCTCATGACCATCGAACTTATGTATAAGGTACAAGAATGGATATGCTGGTCTGGCTTGAACTTATACCTATGCATAACTGGGCATGCCTATAATTAATATCAGGTGCATTATGGGAAGGGATGTGCACAGTAGAGGAATAATTTAACCTGTCAATCAAATAGAGAACCACCCAAACTATACCCTTTAGCAACAAACTTCTTTTTCTCTTGAACCTCATAAAAAGAAGTCCCAAACAAAGACCTTTGAGTATCTCCATTCAGGTGACCCACCATCAGTCTTGAAAATGCACTCTGTTCTAATTTGATTACTATTTTGATTTGAATAAGCTTTCCTTGTAGCTTTGCAAATTCATGTGAGCTTTCTTTAATTCTGTGAGTGAAACATCAAGAGCTGGGAATCACCTGTCTCAGATCCTTACCTCCAGTGACACCACAGCCATCATGGATGCTCTTCTTTCATCCTTGTGTTTGATGATAGCCTTTACAACAGAGTTTCTGAGAAAAGCAATCTAGGTCCTTCATTTATACCTGATTGCAAATAAAACAATAAATAGTGTCAAAATTACATTACAGTGCTGCATAAGAAGGTGGATATGTAGAAACATCCAAGAATATTTACTTCACCCAATATTTTCTTTTTGTTGTTGTTTTTTTGTGGGTTTTTTTGGGGTTGTTGTTGTTGTTGTTGTTGTTGTTGTTGTTGTTGTTTTGAGACAGGGTTTCTCTGTGTAGCCTGGCTGTCCTGGAACTCACTGTGTAGACCAGGCTGGCCTCAAACTCAGCAATCCACCTGCCTCTGCCTCCCAAGTGCTGTGATTAAAGGCATGCGCCACCACCGCCCAGCAATATTTTCTTTTTGTGGTTTATGATGTGCAAGCATTTTAGGACATTTGGGAGCATTACGTTCTAATAAGCAACTAGACATTAGAGTTCTTAACTTTCTGACTCCTTTATTTAAGGGAAAAATGTAAATTTACTTGAAGAGTCACCTTTCAAAAGAGCTTGATAGTTATACAGTAATAACAACCTAATCTATGGGTACAGAGCATTAAATCCACATGTTTCTAAGAACTTTACACACTGAAGTAGTTTAATATCTTGAGAACTAGGTTCCATACTACACATTGAAGATATTGGAAGGAGTGATCTTTGCCTACTTATGTCACAGAATAGAAGAGACACAGGATGCTAGATGGCAAAACAATCGAAAATACCACTCTCTCATCTTGAAACATCACAAGGGCTTTATAAATATAAATGAGCAAGTTTGCACACTGCCCTTTTGCAGAGAACGTGGTGTACCTTTGAACAGACAGAGTAAAGAGAGATAACAGCTTGAGAAAGTGTTGTGTTTATTTGAAACTGCTGTTATGAATTCTCCAACAACATAGAGGTAATAACAGTATGACAGTTTGGAGATACTAGTTCACAAAGATAAGCTGACAAGTTAAACATTAGCAACTGAACATAATATTCCACAGAATGTCAACACAACTTGAATATTTTTACAGCATCTTCTGGATTCATATTGTGTACCAGATGTATACAAGGCTTTCATAGTCTAATACAGTTCTGAGACATAGGAAGCTCCCATTATTGTTTCAACAGCACAGCTATGTAGCAACGTGAAGAACCATGCCCAAAGCTGAAATATATAATTGGCATCAAATATTAAAATGTGCATGTGTACATGTGTTTGTATATATTGATTATAATGTAGACATTCCTGCTACTGATGATGGAGACCTGTGTGTCATCACCTAGTTAAACAATGCTGCATGACTGGATTTTAATTTCTGAAACAAAGGAATTTGACAATGAGAGGCAGAGATGGAGACCTACAGGGTAGAGGGAGAGAAGGAAAAAGCGAGAAGGGGAAAAAGAAAAGACAAGAGAGAGGAAGAGTGAGGAGAGAAGAGAGGAAAGAAAGGAAGGAAAGAAGGAGAGGAAGGAAGGAAGGAAGGAAGGAAGGAAGGAAGGAAGGAAGGAAGGAAGGGAGAAAGAGACAAAAAGAGAAAAAAGAGAAAAAGAGAAAGAAAGAGGAACAAAAAATAAAGGAGAGAGAATGGTTTGTTGCTGAATGAAGGCAGCCATTTGATTATCGTCATCATGAATAACTCTGGCTCTAAACAACTAAGTGTTCCATGTAAATTAAAACTTAAGTTTTAAAAATGTCACACTTGGAGGCAGAGACAGGCAGATCTCTATGAGTTCCAGTACAGCCAGAGCTACATAGTGAGACCCTGTCTCAAAACCATACCAAACCAAAACCAAAAACCAAAACCCAAAAATGTCTTAGTGCTTCAGGGCTATAGTTTCTCTTTCCTGGGTTTAAAGACCCTCAGACAACTCCCTGCCCCCTAAAGTCTTTGGGAATTCCTGGGATGTCTCTGGAGCTCAACTTCTCACCTGTCAATCAGAAGGACAATGTATTCTGAAGTTGCAAGAACACAAGCATATTAGTAAGCGGTCACTCATAAGAAGGATTAATGATTCTTCCCCTTTTATTTCTTATTGAGAGACTAATCAACCTTCAGTTACATGTGAGAAGAGTAAAACAACAAATGAAATTCACAGCCAGCAAGCTCATGTGGATAATTTTGTATAATTTTGTATAATTGTCTCCTTCAATGTCTTTTCTGAAATCACTGGCTGGCTAGTAGCTTAAATACTACACCATTTTTCTATTTTTATTTATTTTGTGTGGGGGCAGAGTAAACTCATGCCACAGCCTGTGTTTTTAGAGGACAATATGAAGATTCAATTCTCTCCTTCCACCATGTGCATCCCAGTAAATAGATGCAGGTCACTGTCAGGCTTGGTAACAAGTGCCTTTACCCAATGAGCCAACTTGATGGTCCCAAATACTTAACTCTTTAAAGACAATTGTCAAGGTTTGGAGTAGTATTTTTTTCTTTGTGTCTAGTGACAAACAACTGATGACTTCACAATCATCTATGTTACATGGGGACCCAGACATGAGAAACACACAAATATATCTCATAAGCTGCCTCATGCACAGAAAATATATCTCATACCATAACTCATCTCACATACAACATATACATCTCACACATACTAAACCTATACCATACACATCACATGGAGATATCAAAGGACAAACTTTCACTTCACATGCAACACATACCTTTCACATACATAGCATATACCACATATCTCACAGAAACCAGCCTGCAGCACACACACACACACACACACACACACACACACACACACACACACGATAAATATATGCTTCTACCACATATAGTATGCAAACCTCTCTTTCTCTCTCTCTCTCTCTCTCTCTCTCTCTCTCATACACACACACACACACACACACACTTGTGGGCGTGCATGTGCATACTCTCTCTCACACACACACAAACAAACACACACAGCCCATACACATTCTAATCATACAATAGTCACTTTACATATATCCTGCATACGACATACATGCCTCATACATACAACTTCAAAACTATATAAGTACATATTCTTTCAACACACATACACTTCACACACTGATACCAACCACATAAGATACAAATACACTTTTACTTCACATACACACCAAACATTCAATATACACAGCTAATGCAGACCTCATATATGGAATGGGACAGAAGGTGTGCAGGTGATCATCAATCATCTAGGGGATCACTGAACTCAGTCCCTTGCTTGAACAAATAATTGAATGTCCAGAAAGGACACAAACAGTAGAGAAAGGAGAGGCTTTGTCCATTCAGGATAGAAGAGACCTAAATGGATACATTCTATTTCATGGTGTCCCTGGGCCTTCCCTTTTTCCTTATTGTCTCTGAATAGATGTGCACCCCTGTGCCTTCCTCCATCTCTCCCCACAATGTGTTCTAGAAATGAGAAGCCAACAACTCAGGTGTCATTGCTATGGTTTTATGGATGTGAGTAGATAATGTGACCATGGCAACCTTTATAAAGAAAATCATTTGATCTGGGCTGGCTTAGAAGTTCAGTACATTATTACCATGGTGGAAGCATGGTGGCATGTAGGTAGACACAGTGTTGGAGAGGGTGCTGAGAGTTCTGCAATCTGAATCAGCAGGCAACAGGGAGAGAAAATGACACTGGGCCTGGCTTGAGCTTCTGAGACCTCAATGCCCACCCCAGTGTCACACTTTTTCCAACAAGGCCAGATCTCCAATAATACCACTCCCTGTGAGTCTCTGAGGGCCATTTTCATTCAAAGCACATTAGACAACCTGCTCTGTTTTTACTATGTACCTATATCCCTCTAATGCTCCACCACATATAGCTTACAATTCACAGATAGCAACCACACATGATCAAATTATGCCTCCACATTACATACTACACATCTGACACAAATTAGTTACCCAGCACATATAGTATCCACAAACCAATCACACACCACCAACATGCCATATTTCCAATCCCAAAGCATGAGAGCAGGGAAAAAGCTATTCAGAGAAAAATTATTTTTTTCGCTACGGATAGAACAAAGCAGCCATCATGTATTTATGAATGGATAACATTCATGTTAATTATTATCCTAGAAAAGGCCTAGATTAAAACTGGAAGCATTCTATTTTTCTCTTGCTTAAGAAGTCAGTGAAATCAGAACAAAAGAACAAAACCCACCTGAATATCTAAAGTAAAACCTGTTTCCAACTGTTTCCAACTCTCTCGCTTTCCTTTTCCTTTTCCACAACGGGAGCCTGCTCTCTGCTTGCCTCTGCTGGAAGCCCCTCCCCATACTGATCAGATATGAAGCTACATAGTTCTCCATTTACAACTGTCTGAGCAATTCTTATCCTCCTCCTCTGGTATCACTGAATCACTCACTTTACATCGGGAAAACTCTGGATGCAGGGTTTGGAGCCCTTCTCTTTGCATCCACATCTAACATTGTCAACAGAATCCTCTGAAAAAGTGGAAGCTGGGAAAATCCTTCAGTAGTATAATCCTTCCACTGCAAAATATTGGTTGTGCCCATGCCAAGTCTAAAGTATGTCATAAACATTTTCACAGTTTCTAGATGCTTGGAGTCTCAGAGCATCCTGCATCTTTACCTCACATCTTCCCTAACCTTGCAACCCTGGTTCCACTGCCTCCTCCTCTCTGCTTGTGTCTGTCACATACCATACTCATACATGCTGGCTTCTCAATGAGTGAACAAGCCATCCAAAGGAAAAGCATTTGACCTTGCTTCCTCAGTTTACTCACACAAACTCCACCCAGAATCATCTCCCATGCCTGTGCCTCCATGCTTCAATTTAATGAAATGTGAATTATATGGGCAATGAGAGAATGTTCGAGGGAGGCAGACTATTTTATGGCTGTAATAAGTCATGTTCTGTGGGAATCACATTCTACATTTTAGGGAATGCTGCAAGAGAGTAAGTTGTAAAAATAGATGCATATAAATATGTTACTAATTAACTTTAGAAGTATTCATTGTTATTAAGCAAAGATAAAGCCTGAAACAAAAGAATAGACTGAACTTCAAGGAGGACACAGGATGGGGCTCACAGACTCCAGCATCCCTCCATGGCTACTTAACTTATGTGCCTGTTTGACTTTTGAGTAAAGTTCTTATGATAGATTGAATATTTGTTTTACTATCCCTCAAATTTCATGCTTAAATATTAATCATCAGTTGTTGCTATTTGTTATTCTTTGGGGGAGGTGACTAGGTACAAGGGGGCACTTTTATAATACAATTAATATTCTTTCAAACAGATATAGAAGACACTTATGAAGTATGAACCCTTGTGGTTTTTCAAAGCAAGTTTTGAAGTTTACCGAGTTCTGCATATTAGGCATCTCCTAAGAATTCCAAAGTTAACTTGTAAAACCTTTAATCTTATTCACTCTTGTACATTATCTTGTATCATTTAATACATAAACAATGAAGATTACCCAAAGACTCTTAATATGAGACCTCACTCACTTAAATGGATACAATCATTTTATTTTTTAAAAAAGTCTTTTGGAAAAATAGCTGTTCTGGATTGCTTTCTGCTGCTGTAATCAACACTCTGATGAAAAGCAGCGGTGGGGAAGGAAAGGGCTTATTTGTCTTATACATTAGAGTTTCTCATCTGGAGAAACTGAGACAGGAACTCCAGGTAGATACTAGATACTTGGAGGCAGAAACCAAAGCCAAGGAACACAAAGAAACATAGCTTATTGGTTCTCTCAGCCATCTTTCTTATATAGCCAAGACCCTCCTGCCCAGCAAGGGCTCCTCCCCCTTAGCAATCCAGAAATTTTTCTATACATTCCACAGCTTCACAGAGCCTGGAACACAAAGTGTCCACTGGTTACAGATGCAGGTAGTGCATTACATCATAGTGATAACCAGAGTCAATACTTTATGCCATGTCTCCAAGCCCCAGTTTCAAAAGGAGAAAAGTAAAGTAGATGCTACCACATCCACGGACAATGAATTGCATCACACAGAGGAAGCCTGAGTTTAAGGAACCCCAATCTTACAGCATGTGGTAAGCATGCAGACTCCAATCCCGAAGAAGCAGAAGCTTTATGATGTAAGGCTGTACACGATACAAACATTGCTGAGAAGGAAGCCAGAAATAGAAGACAGAATAGAAGATACATACAAGAATGCCTTTGCCTTTAAAACATGCCGAAGAGCTGTGGAGTGACCCCTGCATGGGAGTGACACACTGTGGCTTAAACTTGTATTTCATTGACAGATAAAGAAGATGAGCACCCAACCACCATCAGAGAAGCTCCTTCTTGCTGTAGCAGATAGGAACAAACGAAGAGACTCACAGCCAGGCATTATGCAGAGTGGGAGAATTGGAACATTCAAATCCCTCCCTTGGGGCTCCAGAAATCTAATGAAATAGGAGATGGAAAGAGTAGAAGAGTTTGGGGCTTAGAGAATAACAACAACAACAACAACAACAACAACAAAACCATGCATGGGCCTGTACCAGGCAGTCAGTAAAGGCAGATGACATTCATTCACCCTAGACAAAATTTTTCCTACAGAGCCATATTACCATTTTAAATGTGCACCAAGATTGGAGAGTTACTGAGCGGCCCAATTTTGAGATGATTGCCTTCAACAAGTCAGGCAAAATCAAGGGCCGGGCTGATATCCCATTGGGATCTGATGAATTCTTTGGCCAAGGAGACTTTTCCACTGGAGCTTAGCAGGCAAGACAGCCAGCAGGTTACTATTAACAGGTCTGTCTCTGTTCAATTCAACTGTGGGATAGGCTCACCTATCCTCAGGCTTAAAAGACCCTGCTTCCTCCCTGCTCTTTCTCTGTTGAAAGCTGGGGAGTCCCTATCTGATTTTATTCTTAGAATTAAAACGAGCCTAGAAAGAAAAGTTCCCCACAGCCAGAGATCTCCTTCCTAAAATCATCATGTGGGAGGGTATGACTTTTGAATTCAGGCTAGCCTGCCAATGACTCTGGGATGAACACTGGTAAATCAGTTGTGGCAATCCAAGATAGAGGAACAATATCACATCAGACTATGTCTGTAGCTCAGGCTTTAGTAGCAGCAATAAAAGCAGAGGGTATTTGCTTTAGGTGTGGAGAGACAGGAGACTGGATAAACAAAAGCCCAGAAAAGTCCCTTCCCATAAAGGACCCCACTGCCCCTAAGACAGCCTGCCCTCCGTGTCACAAGGTTTCCATTGGATTGTAACAGCCCCCCCCCCGCCATATGATAAAGATGGCAAACCACTAGACCTTTTAAACTTAAAAGGGGGCATCCCTCATCCCAGACAGTAAGAGGGAAAACTGCTCCCATAGACACTTCAGGTGTGTCCAGCATCTCAAAAGGTTCCCACCCAAATAGAACAATCAAAATAGATAACAAGCCATTTAAACACCTTATGGATACTGGAGCAGACAAGACAAGTTTGAGACAACAAGAGATCCCACAAGACTGGCACCTAATCCCTGAGCCCCAGCTTATGGGCACAGGAGGCTCCTCTCAAGCATTTACCACCAAACAAGCCTACAGTTGGGAAGACCCCGATGGAGCTACTGGTCTAATAAGACCCCTTAGCAGCTCAAGTAGCCAGTAATCTTCTAGGGAGAGATATTTTACAAGTCCTAGAGGTAGTACTTTGCACCCAATCAGAGATTACATCAGGATAGATGATGATACCTATAAAGACAACAATACCCAAGAAGATCCTGACCTCCCACTCCCAGTCCTAAGGGCCACTGTTAGATTTACTACTTCTCGCCTTCATTGTGTTTCCAGTGAAGCCATTTGCCTTGAATAGTGGCCTCTATCAAGGGAGAAACTTGAAGCCCCCACACAACTGGCAAAAGAACAACTACTATAACACATCCACCCCTCCCACAGTCCATGGAACACCCCAGTGTTCACTATAAAAAATAACTCAGGGGGACAGAGAATAATACAAGATTTAAGGGCAGATAATAAAACTATGAAAGCTTCCGGTCTCTCTGGGCTGGCGTCCTGAGTGGACCTTGGGTGCAAGCTCCACAGCCAGTCCCACAACACCCACAGGAAGCTCCACTCCTAGACTCTCTAACATGCCCAGGATCAGAGGTGAGGAGGACTCAACATCTGTCCCGATACCAGGAGTAACTGGGACCAGCAGGACCCAGGCACACAGGAACTCCGCCAGCCCAGTGGCTCAGGTTCCTTCCGGTCTATCTGGGCTGGTGCCCATAGATGGAGAAAACACGATATTTCATGACAAAACAAAATTTACACAATATCTTTCCACAAATCCAGCTCTACAAAGGATAATAGATGGAAAACATCAACATAAGGAGCAAAACTACACTCGAAAAAAAGCAAGAAAGTAATCTTTCAACAAATCTACACAAATCTAATTCCACCAAAAACAACAGAAGTGACTATTACCTTTTCTTAATATCTTAATATGAAAATTAATATTACCAACATATCCTAGGTGATTGAAATCCAAAAATATGAGGAATTAGAAATTTGTTGATTGTCATCCAATGGTCTCTCTAATTTGGTAATTGGAGAAATAGGTCCAATATTGTACAATCTATATACACTTTCAGCTTGTTTGTGACAGTATCTTGCTATGTACAACATAAGGGTCTTGAAATCTTGCTTCTCATATCTCAGCCTCTCTATTAGTAGTATTGTTTATTTCATGTTTTTACACTATACTATGGTTTTCAGAACAGCTTATATATTCTAAAAGTATTTATATACCCAAGGGAGACATAGACAATTAACTTGGGAGGTGGCTTGTAGGAAAGAGAACAACAAAGACTGAGACTGAATGCTTTGCTTAATATTTGTAGCTCTTGTATCAAGTTTGAAGAAGAGGACTTTACAAGTTACTCTTTCTCTGAGATGAATGCTTTTCCAAATTATCACAGCCAATGAACCAGATTTTTTCCCACACCTAATGTCTGTGCCACCCTCCAAGCAGAACCAGTGTTCATTGAAACAGTTGGTGAATGACTTTATGGATAGACCATCTTAATACACACACCATTTCTTAAATGAATGTAACCTGTTCTCTGTGGCCTGAGAATAAAGTCACTCACTCAAGTCAAATAGTTTTGACCATAGCAGGAAGTCTGTATCCAAAACTTGTGCCTACAATTCATTCCTTGGCGCAGCAGAACTGTCAACTATCAGCTTAGCTACAATGGAGGTAAAATCCTTTGCTGATGTGAGGGTCATTGAAGTACAGCCTTATTACAATGAACTCCAAAGTCTAAAAATTGTTCTTATTTTGGGCT
Source organism: Montemys delectorum (assembly GCA_019843815.1). Classification (NCBI taxonomy): domain Eukaryota; kingdom Metazoa; phylum Chordata; class Mammalia; order Rodentia; family Muridae; genus Montemys; species Montemys delectorum. Next base: position 38,333 of record JADRCD010235792.1, read on the forward strand.
TGTACCACAGTAAGAGCCAAGATTTTTTTTTTGTTTTTTGTTTTCTTTTTTTATACATATTTTCTTTATTTACATGTCATATGATTTCTCCTTTCCCAGTTTCCCCTCCAAAAAAAAAAAAAAAAACAAAAACAAAAACAAAAAAACAAAAAAAAAAAAAACAAAAACAACGAGAACAAACTCCTGTTGCCTCCCCCCTCCCCATGCTTGCCACCCTACCTTCTCCCACTTATTGGCCCTGGCATTCCCCTACACTGGGGCACAGAACCTTTACAGGGCCAAGGGCCTCTCCTCCCATTGATGATTGACTTTGCAATCCTCTACTATACATATGCTGCCAGAACAATCAGTCCCACCAGGTATAGTCCTTGATTGGTGATTGAGTCACTAGGAACTCTGAGGGTACTAGTTAGTTCATATTGTTGTTCCTCCTAAGGGGCTGCAAACCCTTCAACTCCTTTGGTCCTTTCTCTAACTCCTTCATTGGGGACCCTGTACTCAGTTCAATAGATGGCTGTGATCTATAGTTATCTCAGGAGATAGCTATATTAGGCTGGCTTGTCCTTCCTTCAGCCTCTGCTCCATA
>JADRCD010235793.1:0-29416 GCA_019843815.1 Montemys delectorum
GTGAAGAGATACCATGACCACTACAACTCTTACAAAGGGAAGCATCTAAATGGGGCTTGCTTACAATTTCAGAGATTTAGTCCTCTGTCGTCATGGCAGGAACAAGGAACAGGGAGCCTACATGGCAGGGAGCAGAAGTTGAGAAGGACATCTTGATCCACAGGTAGGGTAGGGGGTGGGTGATGGAGGGCACACTTGGCCTGAAAGAGGTTTTTGAAAGCTCAAAGCCCACCCCTAGTGACACACTTCCTCCAACAAGGCCACTCCTAATCATTACAATCCCTTTGAAGAGTTCCATCCCCTGGTGACTAAACACTCAAATTCATGAGCCTATGAGGATCATTCTTATTCAAACCACCAAAGTACCTAAGTTGGATCTGTGGCCAGAAGGTGTTCTCTAGGAAGTTTCTGGGCTCCTGGCAGGAGAGAGGGGCCTTTCCCTCTTCAACAGGCCTTTGTATGATGTATTGGCCTCAACCAGAAACCCATTTGAGCCTCTCATTGTTAGTAGAGTGTTGTCATTCATAATTATTTAATCTCAATCAGGGTTTCTACTCCACCTCTGATTATTCAGTTCCCCGATAAAAAACACACATACAGCCTTTATATTTTTAATAAGCTTTAATCAGCACTAAAGCTGGGCAAATATCTACCCTCTAAGCTATTAGAATCTATTTTTCCACCAATAACACCAAGTTACAGTTTGTCATGTCCCATCTGAGCTGCTCTTAGCTTAGATTGGCCATCCCTCATGGCCATGCTTTCCTGACTCACCTACCCCATGACATCGTCCTTATTTCCTCCTTCCTCTCTCCTCCTCATGGTTCTCCTCTAACCCCAAGCCTAGCCTATGTCTCTTTTGCCCAGATATTGTCTGTTGGCATCTTTATTATTTAACCATAGTTTTAAATTAAGGACCAAGGTCACATTGTACATGTGGATTCTCTCATTCCTGAGAGCAACCAGGCCTTGGGGCCAGCATTTAGCACTACGACACACAGCAAAAAGACCCAACCTCCACTAGAGAGGCAGAACCTTGAGCAGAACTTTCTCTTCATACTTGCCTACCACATGGTGCCACTGATTTCAGTGGTGGAGCAAGGAACTGGGGCAGTGAAGAAAATCAAGGGCCTGTCATTTGGAGGATCCAAGGAAAGCTTAGCAACTAATCTAGCAAATGCACATAATAATTTGGGTCCATAAGCTGTCCTTCCCCACGCAGTACCCCCTCCTCAGACAATGAGTTCTAATGCAGCTGTGTGTTTGGTCATGCTCAATGGAAAGCCCAGGGCTTGGAAGAATCCACTTGCTTACTCAGATTCCCCTTGCAGTCTCCATAGGATTGGAATATTCTAAATCAGTTCCAGACTTGTGCTAAGAAGAGAGAAAATTCTCCCCTCTTCCCTTGCTTCACATAGACTGACTGAGGGATCCTATCAGCTACTCCACAGACTATCCCTGAGAAGTTCCACATTTCCAGCAGGTGTGACAGCCAGGCTGGAAACCAGCTAGTGCCCCACTCCCACCCCTACACATGCAAAGCTCTAATGATGCAACTTCTCTGCATTAGGACAGAAATTTCTTTGAACCCTGGGCTTCATTTCAGAGAGCCTTCAAGTCACTATGTTAGTATGGATTTCTCAGTCTCCATAAAGTATACAGTTAGTGGTGGAGGTGTGACATTGGGCATGTGGACAAATGAGACGACACTGACTGTTGTGAGGGAGAGCTGCGGTTCTGTGGTTGCAATCTGGGGCCCCATAGGGAGATGTTTGGGAGAAAAATTGAACCGAATCCTTCAAGATAAGGTAACTTGGCAAAAGTGGGCGCCTTGATACAGCTGGGAGCCACAGGAGTGGCCAGGGATTAAATCGCCACACCTGCATCTCTCATTCAGCGGATGTTTCAGGGGATGATCCCCACAAACCGAGTTCTCTTCCTGGGTCATCTTCCTCTCTTGTGAGACCATTGGTTTTTGCTGTTGTTTGATTTGCTTTTTCCAGACAGTGTTGCTCTGCATAGCCCTGGATGTTCTGGAACTCACTCTGTAGACCAGGCTGGCCTTGAACTCAGAGATCTGGCTGCTTCGGAGTGCTGGGATTAAAAGTGTGTGCCCCCTTGACCAGCACATTGGTTTTTGTTTTGGGCTTCCATTTTTTTTTTAATTTTTATTGTTTCTTTGTGAATTTCACATCGTCTGCCCCAATCCCACTCATCTCCCTGTCCACTTGTATCTGCCCCCTCCCTTGTAACTGTCCCCCAAAATAAAATTAAAACAAAGAAACAAAGAAACAAAGAAAAAAACAAAATCGCATCATGGAATCTGTGGCAGGTCCCACAGTACACCCTTTTGTCTACACATCTTTCTTGCAAATGTTCATTGCAGTGAGTCATTGGTCTATTCAAGGTATCAATACTGGGTCCTCACTGGGACTCCTTAGCTCTCCTGTTGTTGCCCTGTGTCATGGAGCTCCTGAAGCTTTGGATCTGTAGGAACAGCCCTTTCACATGCTCTAGCAGTGCATAGATGAGGTAGATGTTCGGGCGGGCCCTGGAACTGGGCCTGGGTGTAGCTGAGTTGGTCAGCCCATCAGCTTTCCTGCACCCACACACACACAGGGTGAGTTCTCCAACACTGCCCTGACTACTCACCCAATGCTGCGGCCAGCAAGGGGCAGGGCCAGCTCTCCCGTGCTCATACCCTCTGGGCAGCTCACCCTGCACCTGGGCCAGCTCTACTGGGCTACTCAGTCGAGGTGCAGGGCCTGCGGGTCATAACCCCTTTCACACTTCGGGAGCCTTTCTTGTATACTTTCATTTTAATCAAGACACACGATTTTGGCATTCCTGCAACCATTTCCCTACCCTCTCTCCTCCTTAGCAGTTACCACTACTTATCATGTACACGCTGGTACGTGTGTGCGCACATCTGTGTATATGTTCCTCTGGGTATGTTCACCTGCATTGCATGCGTATACGTGTATGTGTGCGTATATGTGTATGTGTACACGTGGAGGCCAGAGAACAATGTTTCTCTCCTCCTCAGTCTCAGGCTCACACTTGGACACAGAGTCTCTCACTGAGCCTGGAGCTCATCTACTCAACTGGAGCTCCATGGACGTCCTATCTCTGCCTGAGCAGACCTCGGCCACTGGGACTACCTTTTCGACAGCTGCTGAAGGTTTATAATCAGGTCTCTGGGCTTATTCCTGTTAGTTCGGGCCAGTCAGAAGGCCCATGACCAGATACTTCTATGTCCTATTGCTCCAAAGCGGGCCGTTTACTCGCCCTCCTGAACTTCTTCAGCTGCCCTTTGCCATTTCCCAAGGCTTGCCTGCTTCTCGCAGCTTCGGAGCCGAGTTAGCTCCCAACACCACACACAGGACCGAGAAACCCCGGAGTGCATACCAAAGCGATCCCTGCAGCGCACACCGTAATTCTTCACAAGAACTGCCCTGCTTGGCACCCTTCAAGACAAACGTCCCTTCCTTAGGACCACGTCTGTCTATGACAGACTCAGGTCAGCTGCCTGTGGACCCAGCTCAGGTGGTGGCGTTTATACCTGTGACTCCCATCCCTGGAGCCTGGAGCTTGGCTTGCTCCCCTCAGGCTGGGCGGCCCGCTTTCCCTGCCCTACAGCCGAGGATGGTCCCTCTGTAGCCTGAGCTAGGCTCTGCTACTCCCTAGCCATCCTTCATTTAATCAAAGTCCGTCAAAGATGCAAAAGTGAGTTCTCTTATCCATTTGAACAAGAACGACAACCACATCAAACCTTCTACCATTTTCTTCCAAGGTGGAGGTATTCATTACTTTTCTAAGGCTGTGCAACTTATTATAGAAGGGAGGTTTTATTCCGTGTTTACAGCTCCTGAGGGTTAAAGTTCATAACGGTGGAGTGCAGGTATGGCGGCAGACAGCAGTGGAGCTGGATGGAATAGGGGGCTGAGGGGCTGCAATGGGGCCCTCACATCTCTAACCACAAACAGGAAGCCGAGAGAAAACTGGGTATGGGGTACCCGTTTGAGACCTCAGACAGCTGATTTTGGCATTTAGTCATCATTCCCCAATCTTCTGATCCCCCTTGCCTCCACTTCTTCAGCGGCAGGTGGCAGAGTTCAAGCCAATCTGCACAAGCTGGTGGCAAGCATTGGTTGAGGGAGGAGGCGTGGCCCAATTCCAACCAATGAGATGATAGGGGTGTGGTTTAGGCTAGCTGCTGCCTTGCTGCTCTACAAAAGCTACTCCTAGGGGGTTTTTCTGGGGCTTTTTTTTTATCTGCAAGTTCCTTGAGCTGATTGGGAACGAGGAAGCATGAGACCTGGCGGCAGCTGGCAGCCATGTTGAGAACACGAGGGTAGATAGGCGCAGGATGATTCAGATCAGATATCTGTTGAAAACAATGAATTGTTGAGCAGCCTCAGCAGAAGCTCTAAGATCCCACTGCCGAGGAATGCAGGCTGCCTGCCTGCCTTCCTTCCTTTCTCCCTCCTTCCCTCCCTTTCTTCCTTCCCGTCTTCCTTCCTTCCTTCATGTCTTCCTTCCTTCCTTCTGTTCTTTTCTTCCTTCCTCCACTCTCATCCTTCCTCCTCTCCTTCCCTCCTCTTCCCCTCTTCTTCCCAAGACCCAGTCTGTAGGTTCAGCTTCTACAGCATGTCAGCTCACTGAAGACATACCACACTTAAGTTGTTTGCCTATAAGAGGACATTTATTCTCCAAACAGCTGCTTTTTATTAAAGAGTATAAAAATTGCCAGGCTAAAACATTCAAGTTCAGATTTAAGATGTTTCAAAGGTAAGAGTGCTTGTTCGCCTTCGATATCTAAGGGGCCCATTCTTGAAGATCGCTCCTTAAATAAACGGAAATGGAATGTCAGCTTCTGTCAGTGACTTTATTGGCTTTCTGGTTCTAGTGCCTCTATTTCCTGAGTGCTAGATTGTAAGCGAGTACCGCTGTGTCCAGTTCTATATGAGGCTGGAGACGAAGCCCAGGGCCTCATGCATGATAGGCAAGCACTCGGCCAATGGAGTAACAACACCCCAGCCTCTAAGCACGTTCTGTTTGAGACAGGATCTCATGCACCGCAGACAGTCTTTGAGCTCCTACTTGCTAGAAGATGACCTTAAACTTCTCCTCTGTCTACCTCCATCTCCCAAGTACTGAGATCATAGCCATTTGCCATTACACCAGGCACCAAAAGACGACCTTCCATTTTCTAAATTAATAAATTAAAAACAGAGATGTCTTTGGATTTGTAACAGGCCTCCAGACTTTAACACAACTGACTCTATGATGGAAGGACCATTCAGGCTCTAAAACCCAGCTCATAGACGGTACTACCAACCCACATGGAAACAAGACCTAATCCATCAAAGTGCGTAGTTCTGGGAAAGTCTCAAAATGTACTAACCTTGCTTTTTGGCTTCTGTAGTTCCACTTCTGGTTACCTGCTCTTGCTAACTGAAGACTGTCAACCCAGGACATGATTTTTGTCATGGTGGAAAATCGATGTGTAAAACCATATTCCACTTCTCGGGGCTGAGATTCAATACCTTTTGGAGGTGAATGTCTGGGAAGGGAAGCTTATTGGCTAAGCCTTCTGGGTCTCAAGGTACCTCATTAGCATGGAGAACTCTGTTTTGAGCCTATGTGACTGTAGGACTTGTTTCCTTTACGTGAGAAGCATGACAGGTGTTCCAAGTCAGGAGATTGACTGGGAGCTGGGAGTCACCTAAGCCTCAGGTGTGTGTCCACCGAGTCTCCGGGTCTCCACCTGCTCTACCTTATCTTCTTGAGGCATACTTTTTCTTTCTTTTCCATCTCCTCTTTCAAAACCAGGAACTCAATAACCATTATACACCCCAATTAACAAAATTGGGACACATCAGGAGTTTTCAATCTATTTGGTGAGTATGTTATCAAGGTAGAAGGCACAATGGTGAATTTCCCTGGAGAACAGGATTCTGTAACTAACAGATCAGGAATATCTTTGCATATCAGAAAAGCCACTAGCTTGATTCGTGAAGGAATTTGGCTTCTGATAAGGTGGCCCTATTCGAAGACATTCTTGTCCTGGTTGTTACCCTCCTATGACTGCAAAAAGGTGTCAGATCTTCCATTCCAACTTGCTTAGAGCAAGCTTGGTGAAAACTATTTCTTTTTATTAGTCCAGTTATTTGGAGAGAGAGAGAATAGATATATGAAGAAATTAGCTTCTGTAATTATGAAGGATGGGAAATCTCATGAAAGGCTGTGCACACTGGAGACATTGGAATGCTCAGTGTGACTGACTCCAGCTTTCAACTCCCACCCCCCCACCCCAATACAGTGCAATAGTACAGCCAGCAGTTTAAGCAGAAACACAGAATGTGGGGGAGGTGCTAGCATAAGTCCTAAGGCTCAGCAGAAATGCACTCCAGTTCCTGGAGAAGGAAATGGTCTGAATAACTCAAAGAAAATATTTAAATGGAGGATTTTAAAAGTCCCAAATTTGGGCTAGTTGGGTATGAATTACTTACTCTAAGTGTAGAAAATTTAAAAAAAAAAAATAGAAATACTCTTATTAAAGTTTTAAAAATTAGAATGATAGGTGAAGTATTAAATGGCTAATAGTGATTAATATAGCTTACATTTATCAAGTATAAGCAGATGCATAAAATGTATCCATCCAAAATGACAGTCCATTGTTACCTTGGATCTTTAAGTGATCATGGAGATTTGCACTGTAAGAAATTGTAGTGACATCACACAAGATGTCACACATAAGATGCCCTCACCAATTTTGACGTCTATAATCCATAATAGTTCATCATTTTCTACTGAGTAATCAACGTCAAATAATTTGACTCAGTGATGAGTCACAAACTGAACTTTCTGCGAAGGTAATTATAGCAACCCAGGTCCCCTAGAGACTCCTCTGTATAAAGTACCGTAAACTAGGAACAATATAAATCTGATCACAATGCCAGTACGATTTTAAATAACTGAAATCATCTGGGTCCATTCTTCTCTGCACCTAAGATGTTGACTTACATGTGCATTGCACTTATTTTCTTATGTGGCCTAAACTACGAATGACGTGCATATTTTTCAATACTCCATGAAGATGCCGTATTTAGAAGCTGGGGTGAGGGGCATGTGATAGGGGGTTGTGGGACGTGGTAGAGGGGGAGCGGGAAAGGGGATAACATTTGAAATGTAAGTAAAGGAAATATCCAATAAAAGAAAGGAAAAAACAAAAATGGGGTACAGAACCATTCAATAAGTTCTCAAGATATGGGACACAAATAAATAACTAATGAACAAAAAATAATGCTGTATGTAAGTTATTCTCCATTTGTAATAATGCAAATATCACATACTGAGAACACACACCTTTGCTCTAGGGAGATACCGGCTTAGAAAGAGGCAAGACACAATTTAGTCATTTTGAAGTGAAGCATGATTCAGACTCACCTTAGAAATTATGTTTCTTCCCTCAGAATAGGAATGATAGAAAAGTCTTAGAGCAATTAATAGTTTATTTTTATCTTTAAACAGGGCTTAGGGGGCTGGTGAGATGGCTCAGTGGTTAAGAGCACTGACTGCTCTTCTGAAGGTCCTGAGTTCAAATCCCAGCAACCACATGGTGGCTCACAACCATCCCTAACAAGATCTGACACCCACTTCTGGAGTGTCTGAAGTCAGCTACAGTGTACTTACATATAATAAATAAATAAATCTTTTTTTAAAAAAAAAAAAAAAGCAGACAGTGGTTGTACACACCTTTAATTCCAGCACTTGGGAGGCAGAGGCAGGCGAATTTCTGAGTCCGAGACCAGCCTGGTCTACAGAGTGAGTTCCAGGACAGCCAGGGCTATACAGAGAAACCCTGTCTCGAAAAACCAAAAGTAAAAAATAAAAAACAAAAAATGAACAGGGCTTAAATTTCTTGTTATAGCATTTATAGAATGCCGTCCTTCCTGAAGAAATGGATGACGTCAGATGACATTCAGTTTGGGTCAATTGAATTTAAAAAGTTGAATTATACAATAAATAAAGCAGAATTTGGGTTTTAAATAAAGATGTACACTACAGAGATTTTTCTCAATCCAGGTGTACATTGATGCATACAGATACGCCTTTTATACTCTCTTGCAAGCTATAAGTATAAAGTTATAAAAGACAAATTTAGAGTAAATGGGTTCCTAGGCAGGAGAGAAATTTCCCTGACTTAGGTTTTAAGGTGTTCAGACCAAGAGAAAAAGTTGAAACTTACAGCAAAGAGGCCTCCCTGGGCTTCAGCTCAAGCAACTGACAAACAGGAGCTATTGAGTGGGAAGACCAGCTAGCTATTCCTAAGACTGGCATCGTAGGCCCGTCCTGGATAACACTTTCACTTTAATGACTGACTTGCTCCATAAGCTCTTCCAATGTGATAATGAGAGACATTGGGAGAAAAAAAAAAACAAACCTTGCAAGCATGCTGTATGTCTATTTTGCAATTCAAATGACATGGAAATTAAGACCTGTGTCAAGGTTTTCATCAGTCTCAGGTTGACATAGAACACAGTCTATCTTCCCATCTTACCCCTTCCTTGGAAACTGCAGTATTAAGATAAATCCGGAATGTTGTATCTGCTCTGTTGTATTCAGGTCTAATCTGTAAAACTACATTTGGGATGTGGGAACTGAAGGCTTAACTTGACAAGATGAAGAAAACTTGGCTCCTGTCTATAGGAGTTCCTTATGTCCTGAGTGGGAAAAGAAATAAAAGCTGTGTATTGAGTCACTACTGGTCCCTTGCAGGATGAGGCTGACATCGTTAATCTCCTGCCTTATTATAAAAGCATTGAGCACTGGGCAGTGGTGACGCACGCCTTTAATCCCAGCACTTGGGAGGCAGAGGTAGGCAGATTTCTGAGTTTGAAGCCATCCTGGTCTACAGAGTGAGTTCCAGGACAGCCAGGACTACACAGAGAAACCCTGTCTGGAAAAAAAACCAAAAAAAAAAAAAAAAAAAAAAAGCATTGAGATGTAGCATTAAAGCTCACTTACATATCATGGGTCCCGCCTCCAATCCAGACCTCTAACTATAACTACCAGAGTACAGAAGCACAGTGCACCCTTCAGCTTTCATCACCTCTCCCACTCTGTTCCCCAAACTGTGCAATGGCTAGATTACCAGCAGACCACAACCGACTGAATATTTGTTGAATGTCTGCTATTTGGGAGGAGCAGTGGAGTACTCAGCAAAATCTCTGGAGGAAGCTATTTCTTTCCGTAGAAAGAATGCATACACACCTGCACCTCAAAGACAAACCTGCAGCTTCATGCCCTCTCTCCCATGGCACAGTAGCATATAGGAGAAAAAGTCACTTAGGACTACCGGCTGTGACCATCACTGGTGAATTTTACTGCAGAAAAAAATAACATTTTTCATCAGGAGGTCTAGAAATTATTTATCAAAGATTCAGGGATCTGAGTCAATATTTTACCTCATGTATTCAAATGTTGAGGACAAAGAAAACTGGTAGAGTTATCTAGTAACCTCTGCCCTTTGAATTTTGACAAGCCAATTACTAATTGATTGTTTAGATCCAGCTGGCACTAGAATAGAAAAAGATTGCTATTAGGACCCATTGACAATTCTGATACATGCATCATATATTTTAGTTTTATTTATTTTTCACAAAACTGAAATCAGTTTCTGTTAACACTAGGGAAGAAATAAAGGTATCATGATTTGGCTCCATCCTGTGGCCTTAAAAAGGAAAATACAAAATAGCCATCCAATCAATGACACAATAAAGAACTGACTATGCTTTTTGGAAAACATAGAGAGTGATACTATACCACCCAGAGGAGGCAATCAAATTTGGCACCAGTAAGAAGCAATGCGAATAAGAACAAAAACGAATCTCTAAATCAGTTTGTTCAAGCATAGCCACTCTCCATTAACCTCTTTCAGTCCTTGTGAAACTGACATTATTTTAGATGTGTCAGTGACATTAATAAAGGACTTGTGATGCCTCCTTATGTGAGATCTGCTTTCAATGCATGGCCAAAACTTCACTCTTAACAATATAACAAGACTGCATAAACAATCTGGCAGCAGTTGTGCTCAGTAAATATTTATTGAAAGTTCTCTGTTATCTCCTATACTAGATGTACTAGATGTACTAGGAGATAACTAGTACTAGTTACATGTCCTATCCACATGTAACTCTAAGAAATCACTTCAGCCCTCCTAGAGCTTCATTGCCTGGCCACTTCTCTGCCCTCCTTCACCAAGCCCACATCACCAGGAACATCCCCTTTAGTCCCCAGTGTGAGGGATTCAACTCCTGACAGTATTAATGATACTCATCTATGCTTGCAGACAGGAACCTAGCATAACTGTATCCCAAGACGCAACTTCCAACAGCAGATCGACACAGGTTCGGAGACCCACAGCCAAAGAATAAATGGAACTCGGGAAGTCTTGTACAAGACTGGGGCATACAATTGAGGGAGCTGGAGGGGTTAAGGACATCACAAACAAACCTAGAGTCAACTAACCTGGGCCTGTGGTGGCTCACAGAGGCTGAACCTCCAACCAAAAATCATGAAGGGACTGAACGTGGGCCCTCTACACATTTGTAGCAGATGTGCAGCTTGGTCATCGTATGAGTACCCTAACAATTGGAGCGAGGACTGTCTGACTCTGTTGTCTGCCATTGGGTCCCCTTCCCCTAACTGGACGGCCTGGTTGGGCCTCAATGGGAGAAGATGTGCCTAGTGCTGATGAGACTAGATGTCCGAGGCAGGATGATACCCAAGAGAGGCTGTCCCTTCTCTAAGGAAAGGGGAGGGGGTAATGGGGAAAAGGATTTGTAAGTGTGGGACTGGGAAGAAAGGAGGGAGGGGTGCAACTGGGATGTAAAGTGAACAAATTATTGAGGAAAAAAAAAGAAATCATTTCATCCTCAAGGTATTTCATTTGATAGAGAAGGGTAGACTACTAGAGGGAGAATTAACATCAATAATATATGACAAGGGCCATGACGGTACTATGTAAGAGTCCTAAGATAAACTTGTCAGAGCAAGTATTATGGTTTGAGTATGAAATGTCCTTCAAAAGGCTCATGTTTTGAAGGTCTGGTCGTCAGCTGGTTTTGCTGCTGAGAAGTGACAAAATGGTGAAGGTACATCATTAGCAATAGTACTTTTTTGATTTTGTAACTATATTTATGTACAGAAAACTTAGTGAACATTTAACCCAACTTAGTGGCCAGTTCTTTAGCCTTTGCCTTTTCCACCTTGGCAATTCCAGCACCCCCATCTTTCCACACAAGGCAGGCAGGAAAACCACCAGCTCAATTGAGTCTACATCATGGGCAATCACCACCAGCTGGACCTTCTTGTTCTCCACCAAGGTGGTAACTGTATTGACTCCTGCTCGGAGGACAGGAGGTCTCTTAGTTGGGACATCCCCTTTGCCAGCAGCTTTCTTTTCAGCACGGGCCAGTAGCCTTTGCTTCTTATCTTGCTTTGTCTCTGGCCTGTACTTGTAGGAATGCTTAAGCAGGTGAGTTGCTGTTTGCCTGTCCAGGGGCCTGGGTGAACTGGTTAATGGCAGGAGGCACTTTGAGATGCTTATAGAGGATGGCTCTTTGCCGCTGCAGCCTGATGTAGCGAGGCCATTTGACGAAGTGTGTCAGATCTCTTTTGGGCTGGATGTCCGGCCCAATGCCGAAATTCTTGGGGCCTCTTCTCAAACAAAGGATTGACCGCCTTCTTGGCCTCCTGTTTCTTGATGACGGCAGGGGCCGGGGCCACCTTCTCCCCCTTCGCCTTCTTTCCTTTGGGCATCTTGCTCGGCTGGTCGAGAGAGCTCAACGGTACTTCTTTATCAATGCATTGATGGGTGTGTACTGAAAGGGCTCTTGGACCAAAAGCCTGGTTAATAGAACTAGATCCCAACATGGAGCAATGGGAAGCGACTTTGAAGGGCATGTCTTGCTCCTTGTCTCTTTTCCTTCCTTTTACTGTCTCCTGGCCATTATAAAGCAGAACTTCAGCATTTATCCAACGTATCTTTGTTGGTGGTGCCCTCCTCCTCCTCCTCCTCCTCCTCCTCCTCCTCCTCCTCCTCCTCCTCCTCCTCTTCCTTCTTTCGCTTCCTCATTCGTCTCTGTTTCAGCCTTGTCACTGACCTAATAAAACAATGCTGTCAACCATCCATCCTGTAGCCTCTGAAAATGAGTCCCGAGCAAATCTTTCCTCTTTTAAGGCACTTCTCCAATATATCTGCCATCGCACTGAAAAGCTAACTAAGGGAGAGTACTTCCTCAACGACTTAGGGGATGAATTGATGTCACTGAATGGAGGGAGATCAGGTGGGAAAGTGAAACTGGAGGTTCTCAAGTTCTGCTACTGGATGACGGTAATGTCAAAGTGGTACTATGATTTGGATCTTAAGGGTTTTTTTCCAAATGCCTTTGGTCAAGAAAGCCAAAGAATTACTCTTGGCCCACAATGCTTTTGGGAAGTATGTACTTTTTAGTACTTAAAAACCAATTGGGAGGAAATTGGGTCTTTTCAAGTATGGCCTTGTAACAGTTACAGGGACTATGGTTCATTCTCTCACTCTTACTTCTAAGCTGCCATTAGGTAATTATGTTAGCCCCACTATGATGTTCTACCTCACAACACGGCTACAGATACAGGTTCAAATAGGCATGTGCCAGAACCTCACAAACACAGATCGTTTGTCCTTTTATGTCATTTCCTTTGTGGATTTTTGTCATGGAGACTGAAAGCTTAGCAGCTCACCAAGTATGAGTGAAAATGTGTGGTGTTGGAAAGAAATGATTACCTCTCACTAACCTGAAAGTAAGGACAGAATTGTCCTAGAATTAGAAAACAATAATCCTTTAAACCAAAGACATGCTGCAGGAAGCCACTGGCAAACTGAGAGCCAGAAGCTAAGCAATACTGATCTAGACTCTCCTCCAGAATAAAAGGAACGGACCCAGCGGAGAAGGGGCACTGTATCGGAAAGTACTTTTAGCAAAAATGTATTGCATGTGAGGTAGTGTTTTATAGACTGTACTGGAAGTGTGTTGGGAAATCTATTCTTCCCTAGGACAGCAAGAGGAATAGCTTGTTTTTCTTTGGTAAGGAAGTTAGTATGATGAGTGGATGGGGAAATTTGACCAAAAGAAAGGAACTTAAAGCAGAAAAAAAAATAGGCCATTTTATCAAATAGAAGGAAACAACAATCATGTCTGCAAGAGAAGATGTGAATCATCATTGTTATTATGTAAGGCTAGAGAACTTATAGCCACAGATATCCAAGCCTAGAAGGTAAAGAACGCTAGCACACTCTCCCGGATCAATGGCTGTGCTCTACTGTCTATTATATCTAGATAGTTAACATTTGGTTTCTGTTGAAAAATTTCCATCCCATTTAACATTTATTCTAATCAGAAAACCTCGCTTAACTCCTCGGAAAGTGGCAACCACTTTAACATCATGAAATATATCATATTTTTCCTTTAAATGTTTTATAATAAATGAGAAACTCTATAGCAGTTAGTTCAGTGTTACTCATGCAGAATGGATATGCTGAACAATTACCTTGTTTCCATGACAACAGAATATCTCCTCATCCTTTCCTATGATACTGGGAGCTACTAAAGTGGTTCTGCTCAGTAAAAGCAACTTAGTGAACTGGGAGAGGTGATATAGTTGTGGAGTTCTAAATTAGAGGCCCAGTCAACAAACTACTGATATTTTTTAATTAATGTATGCAGGAAATATCAAAACAAGTCATATAGCAAGAAATGCAATATCACAAGTAAGAAATGTGAAGCAAAAACTGTGGGGAGAGGGGTATAAAAATGATAATTAGGTTTGGTAGTACCATTTCTTCTTCATGATCTCTTAGGAGGAGACCTTGAAGGAACCCAGGACTTTGAGTATATGATGCAAACCAACGTCCAAGCCAGGCAGTACTGGTGCATGCCTTTAATCCCAGCACTTGGGAGGCAGAGGCAAGCAGATTTCTGAGTTTGAAGCCAGCCTGGTCTACAAAGTGAGTTCCAGGACAGCCAGGGCTAAACAGAGAAATGCTGTCTCTGAAAAGATAAAAGAAAAAGAAAGAAAAACCCAACATCCAAGACACCTCCCATGGTGGACACCTACTTGAACCTTAGACTCTGCCCACTGTCCAGAAACCACACATTTTTATTTGAACTTAACTCTAGAGAAAATAAAATGGAGACCAGCAAGTGTCCCATTGATATCGATAAGATCTGTAAGAAACTATTCTGCCATTCTGGTTGCTCCAAGAAACTTCAAGAGAAAAAACTGTATGAAGTACCCACAGTAAATACAGAATCTCCAAAGGGCTTCAGAGAGGGGCTCCCAGTTCAGCTGCAGAGACCTGTCAAGCTGAGCTTGGATGTTGGAGTGAAAGAAGATTCTTTCCTCCAGGAAAGTGAACATTTCAATAACATTGTGCTTCCTGTTAGCACAGTTGATTACAGGTTCCCATGGGAGTCTCCAGGCAGTTGGAGAAATGAAATGTGATTTAGAGAATATTCTTGGTGGGAATCATAAGAGAGGACCTAAAAAGTTAAATCGAAAAAGAATGTATAGAAGTTTAAGGGAGGATAGGAGGAGCAGAAACTGTCACCCAAAATATCACATTTTGATTGATTTGTCATGCAATTATGTCTAATTACAGGCAATGTTTTGGAACTTGGACCACAGGCTTGAAGATAAATTTGATACTTGGGAGAAATGCCATGGCTGTATAATGAAGGTCTTTAGTCTATTTCTCTCTTTAATAAAATTATCTCTGAAGAATACCTAAATCAAGAGAATATATATATATATATATATATATATATATATATATATATATTACACACACACACAGTTTCTCCTTGGAACGTGAAACGAACTAATCACAGGAAAGATTAAAGGGGTAGTCTTCCAAAATGAACAATGGAAATTTGCAAAAAATATTGCATTGTATAAACTACTCTGTTATTTTACATTGAAAAAACATTGAGAAATATTAAGCATAAAAGGAAAACTTCTCTGGGAAGATAAAAGTTAGATGAACTTGACACATGACCTTCTAAGTACAAAAGAATAAAAATATAATTGATAGTAAAAATTGTAAAATCTGGTGTGAAACTCCACAGATTCAGAAGAGCTATTTGCCTAACTTGAGGATTAAGTCCTTTTATTTCCTAGTTTATATCTATATAGCTTATCAAAATTCATCAACATTTTCAGAACTCTACCTACAAGAGTTGTATTCAAGAAAAATGTTTTCAACTGCTGTTTATCTTGCTAGTAAATCTCAAATGTCATTCTACTTGTCAGTTGAAATTCTTATTGCTTAATTTAGCACACCGTATAAGAAGCCAATGTATTTGATAATGTAATAATTTAAATGTAATGATAGTTAATATAGAATAATAGAAGACCTCTGTACATTGGCTTATTACTTTAAAATCACACACAAATATAGCCACAGAAACTAATATAATAATATTTGTCTGTGGAAGTTAGTTCATTCATTTAAAAATTACTACTTTGTAGCTCAAGAAATAACATCATAAAAAGAATATATCAAATAGATATTGATTATACTGGCTAGTTTTGTGTGTCAACTTGACACAGGCTGCAGTTATCACAGAGAAGGGAGTTTCAGTTGGGGAAGTGCCTCCATGAGCTCCGGCTGTGGGGCATTTTCTCAATTAGTGATCAAGGGGATAGGGCCCCTTGTGGGTGGTACCATCTCTGGGCTAGAAGTCTTGAGTTCTATAAGAGAGCAGGCTGAGCAAGCCAGGGGAAACAAGCCAGTAAGGAACATCCCTCCATGGCCTCTGTGTCAGCTCCTGCTTCCTGACCTGCTTGAGTTCCAGTCTTGACTTCCTCTGGTGATCAACAGCTATGTGGAAGTAAGCTCAATAAACCTTCTCCTCCCCAACTTGCTTCTTGGTCATTATGTTTGTACAGAAATAGAAACCCTGACTAAGACAGTTCTCAACTGAACTCTTACCTCCTCAAAGGTCCCTCCTTTAATGACTAAAATAGAGCTCTCTCGATTCATTCCCTCAAAACTGAGCCTCCTGCAGTGGTATACGCCACCCCTCCCAACCATTTATCACAATCTTAAAGTTTAATCATTCGCTTGTCTTCCTGATTCTTATGGGTGTTCTGATTAGCTGGCATGCAATGACGTCAATACCCATGCTGCCTTAGTTTACCACGCTATTGTTTAGTATCTACACGTAAATAGTGCATTTGTGGCAAAAACTTTTAGGAATGGCAGGTGTTCCCTCCCAGAGGGTGAGAACATATGACTATTGCTAAAACATAACAAGAAATTACAACACTGTGTGAAAAATCAAGGTATTTCAGTGTGAGGTGTGGCCGAGATCTTCGTTACCAAAGTAGCTGGTAAACTCTCATTGTTTGGTAGAGACACCTCAATGTTGGGGCCCATTCTGGCCCTGGTTTGGGTCCCGAGGACAAACCCAAGCCTGGCTTGAGTTTTGAGACCACCGCCTCAGTCACTTCTGTATAGGAGTGATTCAGCAAGACCTGTTTGGCTCTGCCTCTGCCCCGCCACTGCTGAAGCAGAGCTTTGCCATTGGCCTCGTCAGTCATTCCATAGCCTCTGTCACCATTCTCTGCCTCCTAAGACAGCTTATTCCACCAAAAAAATCCCCCTCCCTGTGTTCCGAACTTATATAAAGTGAGTTCCTGCTCCGACAAGGCTCCTGGCTTGGTGTGTTTCTTTTGGGCCCCTGGACCTCTCTCCTCTCACCTGGACCTACTGGCAAGGAGCCAGCACCTCAAGACTTGTAGTCTTTGTGTCCCTGGGTATGAGACACAGTGAAGCATCTCATTGTGATTATAGTGGTTTATTTGGACAGTGTATTTACTATGAGATGTTCCATTCTGTTTTCTGAAAGGGAAATGAGTGAAATAGCTTCGTAATTAAAAAACAGTAATAAAGCCAGCATGATCCTTTAAGCTCATTTATTGAGAAAATGAGTCACCTCAAGGCCTATTACCTCACTTATAACTAATAGAGGCAAGGGGGAAAAACCAATAGACTTTGTGGATGGCTGATGATGGTCACCAACTGGATTACTACTCCTTATAGCTAGTTGTTAATAGGGCACTCGCCATAGTGCGACATGGTTATACTCAGGGGACAATTACTTTATCAGATTCAATTGTGGGTGCTAAGCATGTTAGCTCCTTTAAGAATTACTAAATTACTCCCCATTTGCAAAAGAGGGAATTAAAATTAAAGAATGTGAGATGGGTGGTATATAACATTGGTTGTCAACTTGGTTGTCAATATTGGTTCCTAGGGAAAGGGACCCTCAGACAAGGAATCATTTTCATCAGATTTGGCCCCACAGGCATGTTCCAGAAGAGCACTTTTGTGACTGAAAATTGATGGAATATGGGCAAAGCTACTGTGGGCAGTGCCATCTCTGGAAAGATGGGTGTGTGCTGTATAAGGAAAGTAGCTGAGTCAGCCAGCAAGGAAAGTTCCTCCGCGTCTCCACTGTACTTCCTGTCTCTGGGCTCCTTTCATCCTTGATCTCCTAGCTTGTTTTCCCTCTGTGACAGCCTAGAACCTGTCAACTAAAATATAATCTCATTCCTCCCAAGTTGCTTTTGGTCATGGTGCTTATTATAGCAACAGAAAGCAGACTATAGTTTATTGACCAGCAACATCCACTCCTTAATCCAAACCATTACCGTACACGTGTTTTAAATGGCATTAAGTGTATACTACATAATAAGAGATGGGAGCCACTAGAAATACACAAGTGTATAAAGACCTTTGAGGCCTCCAAATTGATTGTAACAAGTTGTAAAAACAGATAACTGTAACAAGGTGGCTAATTAAGAGCAAAGTTTGAACTAGACATAGACAGAAAAGATACAACAAGGGAATCCTCCCGAATATGTGATGCCTGGGCTGAATTCTGGAAATTAAGGAGCACTTGGCTTTCACTAAGCACCTTACCAATTAGGAGGTGATGGATAGAAAAGAGCTTTACTTAGAAGAGTCCTAACAAAGCCACACAATAAGGAACATTACAACAAATGGGAAAGGATGGTACCAGGGAAAAGAGAGCTATTAAAAACTTCATGTCTTCTTTGAGGCTGAATAAAACTCCATTGTGTGTATGAACTCCCTGGCTATTGTGAATAATGTAACCATAAACAGGGATTTGCAAGAATCTCTCTGCAACACTGACTTAGGATCCTCTGCATATATCCTCTGGATATAATGAAACCATATGGCACCTGAATGATAGTAGTTTGAAGAAACTACACACTGCCTTCTACAAAGGCCAACTAGTCTAACTTTCTATTAGCAATGTGTAAGAGGCCCTCTTTCCTCATCCTCACTAAGTTCATCACCATCTTTTTTCTTGATGAAGCGACTCTGGCTTGAAAAAATGAGATCTCAGTGTAGTTCAGGTTTGAACTTAACCTTTGGCTGAGGCTTCAGTTTTTCTGATATGTTTATTCAGTACTTGAAATGCCTGTATCTCTCCCTCTACTTTAAAAGAGCACTTTGCTGTCTCTAGACATCTTAACTCACAGGTTTTGCTTTCAGGGCTTATAGTATATCACTTCTTGCTCTCTGGCCTTTTGGATTTCTTATGAGAAGTCTCATGATATTCTGACGAATTTGCCTCTACAGTCGGTATTGTTCTCCAGCAGATCTGAATACTGTAGCCAGAAGAGTGCGCACTGGAGGAGTTCTTCCTCGCTGGGACTCACCCATGTGTTTTCAAATGCCACTTTCCCCTAGATGATCCCATTTAAAACTTCGATTGCAGAAAGTTTTGCATTTGTTTCATTGAATGACATTTAGTTTGACTTTCCTTTAGTTTCTATTTCCATTTCTTCTGTCTCATAGATTTTTAGGCTTGGTCTCATGACTATATGCCAAAAGTTCCTGAAAGGTGTGTTCATGTTTATTTATTTTTCTTTACTGATGTCTAACTATAATATTTCATCAACTTTGAATTCCTTTCCTGATATGCTTTATTCCGTTTGATCTTGCCTATAATTATATGATATATTTTGTTGTGAGTTTTTCTTGACTTTTCCATTTCTAACGCACACGGAGTCCTCTTTCCAAATTTCATTTTTTAAAATCTGCTTCAAACTTTTGCATCGCGTTCTGGAAATGAATTTTTAATGTAATTCCCCTCCCTGTTTACATGATTTTTTTAAGTCACTGGTCACATTTACATCCCATTTCCTCATGTTTCCAATGTTTCTTGTATTTATGTGCTGTGGTTTGTCCAGTTGTTGATATGGATATCTATTTTGGTTCTTCTTGGTAAACGGGAAAGTACTTTTAGTTAGAGGTATGTTTGCTATGGCAATAACAGTACCAAACTAAACGAGATGTGAAAATATACTCAACATTGATGAAAGCCAATTGCTTCACTGACAATGACCATACATTAGAGACTTACATGACGTATAGAATGTACAGTGAAGCCTGTGGTTAGCTACTATCTGGCATGATGTTTTCATCTTAAGAACATTTTTTTTTTGCACAAAGAAGCCATACTAGACACCTTGAGCTTTGCAGGCAGTGAATGAGGAAGGTTCTTTCATGCTCCAGAAACATGCTGGTACGTATATTCTGGTGTGGCTAAGGTTCTAGGGAAGGGATGCTTACTGGATGTGTTGAGATGTAGAAAAATCAGCCAGCTTTGGGATGTGAACTGAGAGGCCAGGGTGCCTGCTGTCAAATATCTCTATGTATTAAATATTGCTGGGGAGATGGGGCTGTAGACACAAGCAATTAACTTGGGGCTTTGGGGTTTTCAGTTCCATTAGCAGTGAAACTCAGAGAAGATAAATGACTCCAGAGCTTTGGCTGCCTTCTGACTCCAAACTTGAGGCTATCAAATTCTGCTATAGTTTATCCTAGAGTGATAACTTTGGCTCCTATAAACCAAGATTGTAGCTTGCCACTGTTCCCTTTACTGTCCGAGTTGAGCCTCCTGTTTCTTAAATTTCTTAGTATGACAGTGTCTCCCCATACCCACCTAAGTGTTCTGTGGCTGTCTCCCATCCAGAGGCTTTGTAGACTGTTCCCAGAGTCCCGGACTTATGATTCCTCCTGGTTTTTGGCCCACTGTGTAATCTCTCTCTTAAACACTAGACCTCTTCAAATGATGATACCTAGACATACTTCGATGAGACATGGCAAGGAACAGAATAAACCTCCTCTCTGACACTAACCATTCTCAGAAGAGACATTAATGCACTACAAACTTATCTAATGGGATACAAGGCTGTAAAAACTAAGTGCTTGTCCTATAGATAAGACTGCCAGTGTCCTTCCCTCAGGGTCTCTTTACTTAGCTTATTAAAGGTGCTTTGTTTGTGCTCCCTGCTACCAGCAGTGAGCTAGGTTGGAGTAGAACCCTGCCCGATCCTTTTCATTACATACCCACCTCAACCTGCCTTCTGATTCTCTCCAAATTTCAGCTGTTTGATCACCGTGTTTAGGAGTTTCAAGGCTTTTTCCAGTGATTCCCTTTGGAGTATAATATATCTTTAGTCATTCTGACACCTTTCATTCACTGTGTCACAGAGTCAACTTCTTATTTGATACTTTGACCTGGAAGTCTTGTTTAAATGCTGGAGAAAGGAGAGAGTTGAGAGTGGAGAGAAAAAAAAAATTAGCATAGATTATGAGAGGGAGGCAGAAAAAAAGGAAGAAAAGACACATGGAAATATAATCAGTTCTCTTCAACAACTTTAATAAGCTCAACCAATGTCAAAAAATATTGCTGTGGAATTACCTGAAAGAGATTTAAGAGGTGTGAGTCTGTTGCCTGTCATAAAAGGATGTGTAAAAAGAAATAAGTAGAGAGCCATAACAGTATAGTATTTCCCAGAGTCACATATTCGAGAACACAATGAGGAATGACTCTGAAATATAAGAGGCTACAGAACAAAGGATCTGAAATCCACCTCAGCAGCTGTCCCAGGACAACGCTACGGGCCCCCTCTACCCATATGGGATATACAAGGGATGAAAGATTAGACAACAGACTGAGCAAAATGCTTGTGTGGAGCTGTGCTTCAGAAGGTAAGCTCCAGAATGGCAGGGGCTGTGACTTTGTTTAACTTGGGAGCATAATGGGGAAGAAATATTAACTAGAACAGTTTTGACTCTAAGCATCTGACAAATTAAGCAGACTCCAAAATAGATTCCAATATGAACAGATTGCTCATAGAAAAAGAAATACAAATAGCTCATAAACAGGGAAAGACATTCAACCTTGGTGAAAATCAGAGGAATACAAATGAAATTTTCAATGAGATTCCACTTCCACGTAGTAGATTAACAGGGACACACGTATGTAATGGTTCATTATAGCCTAAGTGGGCATTACATATGTGAACAGTTATTTGGCAATATTTATCAAAAGTTAAGGTAATTTTTCAATATTTCAGTGTCTATGATTCCAAATCAGTGATACTAGTTGTAGAAGTATCTTGTAAGCAGCTAATACTTGTGAAGAATAACACACAAAATTGCGCATGAAGGGATTGTGTGTGATAGGCGAAGTTCCAGTAGCTTGCAAATGATTAAACAGAGATGATTAAAAGTATATATATCCATTGAAGAGGGAAGAAAAAGAGAAAGGGGAGGAAGAGAGGGAGAAAGAGAGAGAAACATGTCCAAATTATAGAATAGCATGAAAAGTTCAGCGAAAGGCAAAGGTTGGATCTATAATGTCCTACCACATGTATGTAAATGTGATGGTTTGAGAAATGTCTTCCATAGAGTCACATATTTGAACTCTTGGTTCCCCAGGTGGCCATCCTATTTGGAACTATGGCAGAATCTTCAGGAGATAGAGCGTTGATGGAGGAAGTATTCCCCTGGGGAAGGGATTTCGTTCTTGAGTCCCTTGGCCCACCTGCAGTTTGTTCTCTCTACTTCATGGTTAGAGATGAAGATGTCATCCATTGGCTTTCTGCTCCTGCTGTCATGCCCTGCCCACCACTGTGGACTCCCTCTCTAGAACCACAATTGAACATAAACTCTCTCTTCCCTTAAGGTACTTTTGGTCTAATATTTATCATAGCAACAAAAACAACTACTTAGCTATAGCATCCGAACACATGCAGTTACGCATTATGTTTACAGGCACATGTACAAAGGTGTGTGTGTGTATGTGTGTCTATATATCACAGCACATCTCTGCATGAAAGTGAATTCTGAAAAGCAATCTGCCTATTAAAAAGAATGATCCAACAGACTTTAGCTCTACAGATTCTTATTGCACTTTGAGGGTTTTTTTTGTTTGTTTTTTTTATTTTTTTAATAGATATTTTCTTTATTTACATGTAAATTGAGTTTTGATGTCATGTGTCTATCGCTTTGGTAATGTTTTAATTTTTTAAATTACATATACATATATGTACATATACATAATACATATGCATATACATATGCATATACATAGCTCTATGGCCTTCTTAGTTTGATTAAAGGCTATCCTTGTCACTTGTGGGAAATAAAGTGAAAACAATAAAGTTAATTTGTAAACAGGTTTAATGATCCCCTCAAATTTGGAGACTACAAATTTAGAGAGATGTCACCCAGGATGATTACATGGTCCTTTTGTCTTTCAGAAACTTTAAGGAATCTTGCAAATTAAAAATGAAGAAGGTAGATTTTCGTGCATTAAAAATAAGATCCAAAGTTTGAAGAGTAGAAACAGCAAAATGGTTAAGGAATAATAAGTTGAGATTGGAGATATAGTGACATCCAAGAAGGCTTGATAGTCCAGAAGCCCAGAAGTTTGGGGTCTGGGTTAAATAGACTAAGAAGACATGTCAAAGGCATATAATTCTGATCATAGAATGGCCAGCTGAAGAACTGATAAATGCCTTCTGATGCAAAGAGATAAAGACATGTGTTTATAGGCCAGAGGATACTTTGTTAAAACACATGGAAACATCCAGAACTATTAGCAAAAGATAAAGAACAGAAGTGACATAAGCTAAGACCCCAAATTTTCTTTGATGGTGTAGAAAAGACTGATCTGAGGGATGGCCTGTGGTAGAGGAAAGCTGTACAATTAAATGGCATGAACTTCATTATCTCTAGAAGATCGGACTCCAGCCATCCCTAACCTCACTCTGCTGCTTGGAAAGTTGCCCCTCTGCTTCAGCTATAGACTACATTGCTATGCCTCAGAAGCCCCTGGAATATGCTTCCATGTAGCTGATCCTCTTCCCAGGAAACTGTTTCTGGGTAGGTGCAGGTTTCCTTCAAGTCTTTGCTAAGGTGTCACCTCAGCAAAGTCTACCTTCAAAGCGAGACTTAAAGTGGCAACTTTCATCTACCCATCTTCCTTCTTTTTTCCCTCTCTGGAACTTATCATATTAATAATCTTTTTTAATTCTTCCCATCAAAAAGAATAGTTTTTTGATGGTAAGATGTGCATCTCTTTTACCTTTCTTTCGCCTTCTTATGTTTGCTATTATAATATAGTTGCATCACTGACTCCTTCCCTTTCCTCTCTCAAATCCTCCCATATACTCCTCCTTGCTCTCTTCAAATTCTTCCTTTTGAGTCTGTATAATGTTACATGTATGTATGTATGTATATCAGGCCTCATCATTTAGTATTGGATAACTAATTGGTGTACTCTTTCCTGGAGAAGACTACTTCTCCCACTCTGAACATTTCTTAGTTGACTATAGCTCTTTGTGTAATGTTGAGTCTTTTGGAGCTTTCTGTCATCTACTTTGGTGTGTCTATTTCTGTCCTTCTTCAGTTCATGTTCAGGCAGTCATTGGTGAGACATTATGGGTGTAACTTCTGAGATTACCAGGAGACAGTTTTACAACAAACTTCCTGGTCCTCTGTTTCTTACCAATTCCTTTTCCAAAATGATCCCTAAGCCTTAACTGTGGGCATTGTTTTATAGATGTGGACTGAGCTCCACGACTCTGCATTTTGTTTGGTTATGGTTTTCCATCTGGGGCGAAGACAAGTTTCTTTGATGAGGGGTGAGGGATCCATTTATCATGAGTATTGTCTTAGTCAGGGTTTCTATTCCTGCACAAACATCATGACCAAGAAGCAAGTTGGGGAGGAAAGGGTTTATTCAGCTTACTTGCACATGGCTGTTGATCACCAGAGGAAGTCAGGACTAGAACTCAAGCAGGTCAGGAAGCAGGAGCTGACGCAGAGGCCATGGAGAGATGTTCCTTGCTGGCTTGCTTCTCCTGGCTTGCTCAGCCCGCTCTCTTATAGAACTCAAGACTTCCAGCCCAGAGATGGCACCACCCCTTTGATCACTAATTGAGAAAATGCCACACAGCTGGATCTCATGGAGGCACTTCCCCAACTGAAGTTCACTTCTCTGTGATAACTCCAGCCTGTGTCAAGTTGACACTCAAAACTAGCCAGTACAAGTATAATGACAAATATTCAGGATTATGGTAGTTTAATAAAGTAATGACTGTAGGTTCTCCTCCAAGATCCACGATTTACTACTCAAGGTAGCTGTCTAGGTTTCTAACATCAGGAAATATTTTCCCCTTGATGAACAGACATTAAGTCCAATTAGGGACCTGCTGGTTACCACCAAGGTATGTGTGCCACTCCTACATCTTTTGGGTTATCCTGCCATGTTCATAATTGCGGTTCATAAGCATCATAGCTGGGCAGGACTGTTGCTTTCTTCTCTTCTTTAGAAGCTTGCATGACGCCTTTTCATATCATAAAAACCAGTCCTCAGAGAGGAGGTCATCATCTTACAAGTTATTTTTTTCTTCCTCTTTTAAATTGCTGTGTCTTCAGTGCCTGGAAGAATGACTGCAAAGCTAGACAATTAATAAATAGTTATGAGATAAATGGGATTAACTTCTACATAGGGATAAAAAAGTAGAAGTCTTAATTTAGACCTCTTTCCTTAGATGTGTGAATTGGATCATAAAGTACTCTTAATGTTGCATATATATCTTTCTGTGCCCCTTCCTGCCCCCAGAGATCATTGACCAATATCTTGGGGAGTGGAGTTGAAAGCCCTGTGAGTATAAAAGGTAATAATGATACTGTGACCAGTTGCGGGGAGATAGATGACTTTACTTGGGGTGACTCAAGGATTACATAGTTTTGGGGACAGGGTCAGAATATCTAGTATGAGCAACAGTCAATTGGCTGAAGGCTTAAGGTATAGAAATGCCTCATTAGCGGAGAGAGGAATTTTAGAAATCTCCTATATGCTAGATGACTGGGTTCTGTTTGTTTGTTGGTTTGTTGATTTTTTGAGACAGGGTTTCTCTGTGTAGCCCTGGCTCTCCTGGAACTCACTCTGTAGACCAGGCTGGCCTTGAACTCAGAAATTCACATGCCTCTGCCTCCCAAGTGCTGGGATTAAAGGCATGCACCAACACTGCCAAGCAATAAATGAGTTCTTATCAGGAGAAAGGAAGTTGAAGCTGGGCTATGTGAAACTCGGCAGGTAGAGATGTGTGGGTATTTTGAGTTCTCCAGAAAAGATCAGAGAAGGGGAAGCCCTGATGGTAAAGGAAGTACACCGTTTTGCATGGAGTGAAGAAGGCTATCTGGACAATGGTAGCCTTTGACCTTAATTAGCAGGGCAACGCTTGTGTTTTTGTGGATATGGGGCACTTGTCAAGTGCTGGATACTGCACCCGTGAAGCTGATGGAAAAAGCTGTAAGAAGCAACCTCTGCTCTGAGGGATGTCTTCTTGATGGAGAAATGAAGACAGCATAAAACCTACAAGAAATTCAAGTGGAGACAGAATGGGAACAAAGCACTTCATAAATCCAGAATACAATCTTGCTAGCTTCTAATGGAAAGTTCAAGAGTGAGTCTGTTGGCAAAGAGTGGCCTTTTGGGTTTCAGGAGTAGCTCAGGAACTGGGGCCTACATAAGAACAGTGATGGGCTTGCTCCAGAATCAAATGAAGTTGTCTGGTGGAAACCTGGACCTGTGTCAGATCACCCAGCTCTGGATCTAGGTTCTTCAGAACTCACAATATTGTTTAACACGCACACACACACACACACACACACACACACACACACACACACACACAAAATAAAAAATAAAAACCTAAGACTCAGAAAAGACACAGAGTTCAGGGCAGAGCTGGATTTTGAAATCGGACGGTGTGATTCATCAGCCCCTAGTCTGAGAAGCTGAACTCTACCAGTTTCTTACTTCTGTGTGAACAGGACATCTTAGGAGTCTATAACAAAGTTTGTGAGGAAGGAGTTAGTACCATATGAGTTTCAAAGTGTCTGAAGAGTGTAGCTGTAAGGGCTTTGAGCACTTGGCTCTTGGCGCAGGACTTTTCTTTCGAGGCACTGTAGAAAATGACACAATCTGTCTCAAGTTTCAAAATAAGAACCATGAGCACAGTGAAGAGGAGAGGGAGCGGATGATGACTGCCTGCATTTTGCTGGAAAGATTGAAAAAGACATGGGGTGGAGGGGAGGAAATTCAAGCAGAAGGACCTCAGGTCATGAGAGGCGAGGATCTGAGCCTCTTCTCAGTGAGACGCAGGAAGTGGTAGATGAACACCGAGAATTATTGCCACCAATTTCGTTTTTATATTCAACGATGTCAAATAATCTTTATTGTCAGCAACAAAGATAAGAAATATAAATTTAAACAGTTTCCTGAGCACATATGAAAATTAAATGTTCTCCCTTCTAGCCAGAGATCTCAGCATCTACTGGTGAACTCAATTTATCAATCTCCTTAAAATGACTGCAGTAAAAGATACACATATATTTCCCTGAAACTGCTTAATGGGTTTTATAGGTTTTATGGAGAGTGTTACCTGAGTCTAGTAAAATTTCTATCAAAATTTCCTGTTATTTGTCCCCTGGGACCTACATTTTTATAGTTATTTTTAATTGCATCTTGGCCTATTGGGATATTTACTCACTGCCATCAGCTTATTTTTCTTATATACTTCTAATCTCTGTGCTACACAACAGGAAGTACTAGGGAAGATCCTGCAAGTATAGCGATGAACACCATTTTGGAAGGCAAGAGAAGGCTTCTTACTGCGTCCTTACTAAGAACTGGGAGATGTCACCGACTCTCAGAGACTGTTTCTTTATCCGGAAATGAAGGGAGTATATCAAGCACTTACTAATGGTCTTTCATCGTGTATCTAATAGTGTACACAGAGAGTATACAATTTGAATCCTCAGAAAGCTACTGAGATGAATTAGCCACATCCATGTCTCTAGGAATTTTAGGTTTAAATATTATAAATTTGACAATTCTTATTCTGAAGCTCAATACAATAACTCAAAAACCAATAATGTCTCAAAATGACATTTGCCTTAAAACCATTTAAACGCATTGGGAATTGCCAATATTTGTTTCACTTGTCTCATACACACACACACACACACACACACACACACACATGAGAGAGAGAGAGAGAGAGAGAGAGAGAGAGAGAGAGAGAGAGAGAGAGACAGAGACAGAGACAGAGACAGAGACAGAGAGAGAGAGAGAGATAGTAACACTGTGTTGTTTCTGGATCTGCCTGAAATTCACTATGTAACAGATACTGGCCTCAGATTTGCTGTGATCTTCCTGTCGTAGGCCTCTAAGTATTGGGATTATAAATGTGTACTACTGCTCCTGGTTGGAGATAGTAATCATTCAAACTTTCTTAAAACAACAACAAAACAACAACCACAACAACAACAACAACAACAACAACCCCAGACTCCAACATCTACTGATAGATCTAGAATTCTTTGTGGCTGTCCTTGTTATGTGCACTAGGATGTAGAGAAAACTGCTCCTAGTGCTTTCTCTCTGTCACTGTGGTTCATATTGATGTAGTTAAACTATAGGGTTAAAAAAAGTAGACAGACTCAGAAAATCAAAGCAACAAAAAACCAGACAACACCAAGAGTCCCATTTGGTATTCAGTTTGATTGTACTACATTAGTAAAAAGAGATCAGAACCCAAGGAAACAACGGAGGACTACCAGCAGACTCTAGGTTTTCTGCAGTCTTCGTTTTTTACAAAAAGAAAAAAAAAAGAAAAGAAAAAGAAAAGGTAAAAAGAAAATACAAAAAGAAAAAATAATTATTTTTCATAAGGCGTAATATGGAACACTATGGGAAGGGAGCAACTAGTTATGTTTGGGACACTTCAGCCTCTATTAAGGGCTGTCTGCAGACCCAGGGAAAGGGCAGATCTCTGCAGAACACGCAGGATTTTTGATGAAAACACTGCAGGAGAGCTGCCTCAGGGTAGCTTTGACAGGCTGCCTTACATCCATTCTTTTTTGTCTTTATTGGAAAGGCACTGTTTCTAGCAAAAGCATGTCTGGAGCCCTGCCGCCAAACACAGAGGTAACTATGGCGAATGTGCAACCTGCTCTCTAACAGGGAAGTGCTCATTGTTTCCCCACTGGGCCCAAAGGACCAAGCTGTCAGCAAAGTTGAGACAGACATCTCTGCCGCTGCGTTTCAGGGTTATGCAGACCATCACACCCCTCCCCTAGGATAGCCCAACCACCTGCTCGGTTGTGTGTTCTTTAGCCTGTACCAAGACAGTGGATGCTTCGATTCACTGCCTTGGAGACCTGTCTCTTCCCAGCCTTAGCCTCTTTCCAATAGTCCCTAGTGTGGCCACTATTATTAGGTGCTCAATAAATATTTGTTTAGATGGCTCTGTGGTGATTTAAGAGCTAATTAATTTATGGGCCTATAACTAACCCAAGAGCTGGCACATGGCAAGTGCCAATAAATATTTTATGAGTACACAAACTGGCAGAAAGTGTGAAATGCTATTCAGGGTCAGGCTCACTCATTAGAGCCAAGGCAACATTACAAAGCAGTGAACATACTATGGGCTCTCTTGTCTTGGCTCCTACACGGCTTAGCAGAGTTCATGCCTTACCCTGGACAGATTTCCTTTGCTACTTTCCCTCAGAGAAACAGTTCTCAAAGACCAGCAGCATCCCCTGCTAAAAATGGAAGTCTCAGCCCCACCTCAGTTAGAAACTCTGAGTGGGATCAGTCTGTACTGAGACAAGCCCTCCTTCAGTGCACATAGGGAATTTTCATTCTTTCACACTGTAGACTTCTCTTCCAGGAGCATTTTTTTTTATCATCTATCAGTTGATGAGTTTCAGTAGAAGATTTTAGATAGTAGTTTTTTTATTATTCCAAGGATTTTTAAAATTGTTTAACAGGAGATTAAAGAAAAGCAGTGATAATGATCAACACTCAGGTCTAGCTGCAAAAATAGATAATGAGAGAAAAGGAGATGATAGAAAGAAAGAAAGAAAGAAAGAAAGAAAGAAAGAAAGAAAGAAAGA
>JADRCD010235793.1:29516-40435 GCA_019843815.1 Montemys delectorum
TAGATAGATAGATAGATAGATAGATAGATAGATAGATAGATAGATAGATAGATAGATGATAGTTGCTTCTAGGAGTGTGTTCCTTTTCAGACCAAACAGTTCCAGTGGTCTCCTATCTGATATAAGAAAGGGTCAGACGAGAAGCGGGTTGCTCGTTGACTATTTTGTGTTTAGAATTTAGATCTTAAAGAAAGATGAAGCTCTAGGTCAATACTCACCTGTCAGGTAAGTGGAGTTAGTTTTGATCATTAGAACATTGTAAGTAGACACATGCCATATGGAATTTTGAATTGTAAGTGTTTCTTCAAACATTGAAGCCTACTGATCTATGGGCGTATATCCCATGCCTTTTGATTCAAAAAGTTTGTTTATAACCATCTTGCAACCCTACCTTTGTTTCAAAATGTAATATTATGGCCTATGACTATGTTGTCATGGCTACCTGTTGTCATGACAGTCCTGCTACGCCCGTCTTGCAACCATGTCTTTGTTTCAGGAGGTCCTTATGACTAATTTGTTATGCTTATGTTCTTCTCCTTTAACACTACCTATTTTGCCTGCCAAACTCCACGTTTGGAAACCCTCTACCCCTGAGCTATAAAAAACCTTGTCTTTCTTATGCTTAATGCTGGTTTCTTAAACTCTAGGTTTAGGGAGAGATAGCCCAGGTATACGAATAAAGAAGCATGCTTTCTTAATTTGGCGATGATGATTTGAGTTGGT
Organism: Montemys delectorum; assembly: GCA_019843815.1. Taxonomy (NCBI): domain Eukaryota; kingdom Metazoa; phylum Chordata; class Mammalia; order Rodentia; family Muridae; genus Montemys; species Montemys delectorum. The sequence goes on from JADRCD010235793.1 coordinate 30,240, forward strand.
GGTCCTTCTCCTTGCATCCTTGGGATTAATGTATCCTACATTTTCCATTTTTCCCTAAGTGACTAAAAACTATGATACTAAGGTGAGCAAGGAACTAAACACTTGTGATCCCAGAACTTGGGAGGATAAGATAGGATGCTGAGAATTTGAGGCCAGTGTGAGCTACGAAGTAATTCCTTGTACAAATAAATAAATAATACAAATAGCAAAAGCAAAAGCAATGAAGATGGCATCACTGTAGGTGTAGGTTCATATGGACATTTGTAATCTGTGGGCATTTTGATGAGTTTTTCCTGTTCGTTCAGCCAGGTCTGAAGGATTGATTTCCTTCCATGGAAAGTCCTTGCCATAACGACTTTATTTCCAGAAGATTCTGTTTAATATGCTAGTGCATTTCGTCAAGTTGCAATATCTTTTCCCAAAAACTTAAATAAGTATTTTATTGGAAACATTTTTCATGTTTAAAATTGAATCGCAACGTTCACTTCATTTCGTATTCATTTGATTATGTGAGTGGCCATTTTTAACCAAGCATATAATAAGACAAAACGAATTATAGCTGGTCCACTTAATAGTATTTCCCCCATGTACATATCAGAAATATTTTACTGCTTATACTATTATTGTAGTATACATAATACTTTGATAGCTAACATTAAAAATTCATGTTACTCATCCCCATTAGAAATAACTTACCTCATCAAATATTTCTACAAGTCTCTAAGCAAAAGAATCAAAGAAATCATTCTAGCATCTGTCTTTTCCCACTGATTTCCTTAGGCACCTGTGCATTGCTCTGTTTATTTCATTAGGAATCCTAGGGGATTTAAATCTGTCAATCTCAATAGTCACTCTAAAATAAAGGTCGAGGGATTGGTCTTGTTTGTTATAGAATAGGAAAGCTGAAAGATTGCATACCTCTATCCCAATGCTGACCTAGTTAGTTAGTTAGTTAGTTAGTTAGTTAGTTAGTTAGTAAATTAGTTAATGTGTATATGTGTGCCTGCCCATCCCAAGTGTTTTGTGGTGTGTGTGTGTGTGTGTGTGTGTGTGTGTGTGTGTGTGTGTGTGCGTGTGTGTGTGTGATATGTGTTTGGGCCATAGCATTTATATTTGTATTTATATGGAGGTCAAGGAATGCCTTTGTGGAGTCAGTTCTCTCCTTCCACCTTTGCATGAGTCCTAGAGATTAAACCTAGATCACCAGGCTTATGCAGCGAGCAGCTTTGTGCATTGAGACATCTCAGCAGCCCTCAATGCTGACTTTTTATATTCCATGCTAAGGATGATGTTTATTTCCTCCTGGGCTGCCCCTTTAACTACAACAGAAGAGTGTGGCTGCCCATACCCCGGTGCCCTGTCCACCCTCAGCAGGAGCTCTGTAGTCGGCCGTCTTTATCAACAGCTGCTCCGGAGACCTCTGGCCTGTGAAGACAACAGCTGCAGATCATTTTCTTAATCACTGTAGAAACTTCCAGAGATCTGGCTTATTCTTACATCCTACCATTCGGTCTTTCAGCAGAGAGACTCAAATGACTCAGCACTTTGAGACTCTTGGAATCCTTACCACAAATCCTTTTCTTGCTCTACCTGGTAATGTTACGTGATTCTTCCAAGGTTTTTTTGGAACAGTGGCTATTTAACTCAGTGGTTGAGTGATGGTCTAGCAAATGTAAGTTCTTGAGTTCAATTCTCAACACTGGGGAAAAACAAAAACAAAAAGAGGCCTGATTTTTACTCTTAAACTAAATCCCGAAAGCTTCTAACACCATTTCTTTGCCCCTCTCTTGTTGACATCGTGAGCAAGATGCTCAATTTTGCCTTGTCATCAGGGATTTCAGTGGGAGTGAGGAAGCCAGACAGTCTTCAATACTTCAAAACTCTCAACCCATCATTGACTTAGTCGGCATGTTTTCCAGCAAGCTGTTTTCCAGCCTGTCCCTCCACAAAAGGTTCTTGCCATATTTCAATTTGTTGACTGTGCCCTGCTGAGACTGGAAACTGCCTGGTGCTGGATTCCAACACAGAAGCTCCTCATACCTTCTAACCTGGGGTCAGTCATGGCTTCATCTCCATTTCAGACCTTGCTCGTTTCCCTCAGCAACAACTTCTGCAAGAAGAGTTTCTCACTCACAGTCTAACTCTAAAGATGGCATTAGGACATGCATACAATGGCCACATGGTGCTGTGTTTGCATTTGCAAGACATAAGTTGCAAACAGAGACCCGTAAAGAATACCACATTGTGATGTACAAGCCAGCCTCCTAAGCTGAGTCCAAAGCCAGTCCCCTCCAGACCATACCCCACAGCCATTCTAAGAAAACTTCAAATGATGGCAATGCTTTGAAAACCCACCTTGTGAATTCAATGTGGTGAAAACATCCCAGAGAGACTTTGGATCTAGTCCCGAGTTACATGGGAAACAGAACTGGTGCAGTGGCTGTTTCGTGGAGTTCAGTCTACTAGTGGCCAGGGAACAAAGTTTCAAGACCAGAGCCTACAGTACTACTGCTCATGCACTTACACTGCTTATGCATAAGTATTTAAGAGGAGAATTTAGCCATGCCTGGGAACTAAGGAGGCTGTCCCTTGAGAGCAAGCCTTAAACTGAGTCCTGAAACTTTTAACATATCTGTGTGGTCACCATGAGATCTTGAGTACTAAGTTATTAATTGAAGACATGGAATATCTTTATAAAGATAACAGAGGCAAATAGTATCTTTTTCCAGTTTCATTTTATTTAAAGGGTGGTATGTTAAGAACCCACAGATGTTCTAAAAGGAAAAACAAGTGTGTTATCAGTGTGTAATGAATTGACAGGTCAGCCTCTGTGCATGAATGATCTAGCTGGTGACTGTGGTTGCTGTTTTGTTTTGTTTTGTTTTGTTTTGTTTCAAGACAGGGTTTCTCTGTGAGGCCCTGGCTGTCCTGAAACTCACTCTGTAGACCAGGCTGTCCTCGAACTCAGAAATCTACCTGCCTCTGCCTCCCAAGTGCTGGGATTAACGATGTGCTCCACCACAGCCTGACTGGTGGTTGTTTTTTGTTTTGTCTTGACTCATTGACTGAAATGGATAGTGACTGCGACATGTAATCATTCTCTGACTTGAGATCCAAGTTTTCCTTTGCATCTTTAGTGTTATGAAATAAGATTCAGGATCCCCACATTGCTATAACACTAATTAGCAAGTCTTCCTTTTTTCATTCACCCTTGAATTATTTGCTTTATCTATCTATCTATTTTTTGCCTCTCATATATGATTTTTTTCCTTACAGTAGAGAGAAAATATTACCAAATGACAGGGTTCTGGGACTTCCAGGAGAGGGTAGACAGACTGTATTATATCTGCTTGGAGAGTACAAATAGGAACTCCATGAAAATAAATTAGTGTGATTTTTTTTTTCTTTTGTCACATATGATAAATCAGCTCCCTGGCTGGTGACAGACATGGGAACAGTAAAACATCTCCTCATTTCTATGCAACAATAAAGGACTTAACCAGATAAATAAAAGAAAATGCTTGAGAATAAAAAAAAAAAAAAGAAAACTGTCCTATGTTTCAGGGACATAGAGAGAGGGGTGGGTGATAGGAGAGGGGGGGTTTTATCAAGTGATAGCAGCTTACCTTGGAAACCTTAAAATGCTTCAAATAAAGCCTGGCTGGAGGACAGGGAGCTCTCAAATTCAATGAAAGCCAAAGGATTACAGTAATGCATTTTCTCAGATGATCTTCTTATAATTGTCATCCATATCTAACTAGCCAAGGGAAAGAAAGGAAGAGAAAAGGGAGGAGAAGGGTTAAGGGAGGTCAGGGAGGAAGTCAGGTGGAGTGAAGCTGGGCGAAGAAAGGAAGTCAGGCGGAGAGAGGAAGTAGGGAGGAGAGAGCCAATGTTCCTTTGCTCTAAAGATACACACACCCTGTATTCTGTTTAATAAAGTAAGTTGACTAAAATTTATGTTTCAGTGGAGTTGTTTTTTATTAAATGAAAATAAGAAATTACAGACTGGAAAGGAACTGGAAGTCATTGTGTGGATATGAAATCAAAACCACAGGACCCATAGATGTCTTGGTTTCTTGGGGAGATATTTAGAAGGGATGGGAAGGGTCTGTGCCTATACTAGTTTATTTCCGTCACATTTATGTATTTGGATGTTTGTGTTGTTACAGTGTTTCTCAGTTCACAATTTTCTTCTCTTTGTCTTCTCTGCATTTCTCTTTTGTAAAGTAAAGCCATCAGACAGAAACACAAATTGTTCTAATCTCAGATTTAGCTCGTGGAAAACGGTTCTGTTTTTTGTTTGGTTGGTTGGTTGTTTTTTGTTTTTGGTTTTGGTTTTGTTTTTGGTTTTGTTTTTGTTTTTGGTTTTTTTTTTTTAGGGGGGGGTTGTTTTTTGTTTTTTGATTTTGGTTTTTTTTTTTGGTTTTTGGTTTTTCGAGACAGGGTTTCTCTATCTAGCCCTGGCTGTCCTGGAACTCACTCTGTAGACCTGGCTGGTCTCAAACTCAGAAATCCACCTGCCTCTGCCTCCCAAGTGCTGGGATTAAAGGCGTGCGCCACCACTGCCCAAAACGTTTCTGTTTTAATGACCAGAAGCTAATAGAACCTAGGTCCCCAACATCTCAAGGCTGAACTGGGCTGAGTATCCTTCATGGGATCATTTTTCCTCACAGGGCCAAAGAACCTCTTCCCCACACCCTGCCCTCTAGACCCCCAGTCCCTGGAGTCACTGTGTCCCACTGGTGAAGTGCCTTCTCTGTTTATTTTATTTTATTGTATTTTTGGGTTATTTTGGTATTATACTTCAGCTGCAAGATAGTCTCTAAATCGGACACATCATCTCCACTTTGCCATCTTCTATTTTTAAAGTTTGAGGTCATGCTGCACAGACACTCTAATGAAGCAATTAAGTTGAAGTAAACACTAAACAGGACTCAGAGAAATTGAAAGAGACAATTCAAAAAATGTTAAAATAGCCCCTAATCTGCACTTACTCCATAAAGTGTTCAAATGAGAGCGTTATCTGAGGTGCTCATGGAAAGCCTCCTGGCTTCTTCAATATTCCATTTACCTTCTGCAAATGGTAGTTCAAATGCTTCAAATATTCTCAGACTTTTCCGTACTTCTGTAGATGACCAGGAGAAGAAAGATGGACATTCAACCAAGACCCATAATTGATGATGAGCATCAGATTTCCCAACAACTATGTGGATAAATTCCCTCCTCTGAATTCATCTGCATTTCATTTTCTTTTACCTTTAAATTCTTATCCCCTTGATGGTTTACTATGATAAATGAATTCAATTTGATCCTTTGCTTCTAATGGCTCTAAAGTTGTTCTGCCACATGATATAAATGCGTGGAGCACTACTCTGATCCAATAGACTGAGGCACAACTTTATAAGTAATTTAAATTTTAAAGTGGCCAGGTAAAGGTGCTTGCTGCCAAGTGTCTAAATCTGAGTTTCATTTCTGGGAAATACATGGTGGGAAGAGGGAGCCCGTTCTCTCAGGTTGTCCTCTGACCTCCACCCATGGACCTTGGCAGCTGTACAACACACACACACACACACACACACACACATACACACACATACACACACACACATACACACACACACACAACTAAAGCAATTAAATTTAAATGTTGTATATTTGAGAAGTTAGTAAGTATGTATAAGGAAATCCAATCATACCCAACACCACTTCTACCTTAATCAATCACCTAATGACACCCTAATTTGCTCCATACTAACTTCATACTCTGGTTTTGAATTTTGGGGGTATTTTTTGTTGTTGATGTTGTTTTCATTTTGTTTTGTTTTATTTTGGTAAGCCACTAAATTTAGTTGCTATAGTCTGTATGTGCATGAGTCTAGATATTCCACTGGAGCATGGGAACTCTATCTCAGCTGTGACTAGTTCTCCTTCCTCCTAGCAGTATTCACTGATGATAGCTCTTTAGTACAGGATGAGGCCTACAGCCTCGCTACTCCATCTAAGCTGGAAGTTTAGCTGTGTTGGTCTTGTATAGGCCTGTGTGGGAAACCTCAGCAGCTGTGAGCCTATGGGTCTGATAACCATGCCATCCATGTCCAGAAGACAGAATCCACAGTATTCTTCCAAACCTTCTGTCTTTTACATTCTGTCCCCTTCTTCTTCTGCAGTGTCCCCCGAGCTTTGGTGGTAGTGGAGAGGATGCAGCTATCCCATTTAGGGCTCAACAACTCGGTCTGCCATTTTCAGCACCTCGACTAGCTACATGTCTCAGCCTTGACTGCTATCAACTGTAAACAAAAGCTTCTTTGACCAATATTGAAGGCCAGCCCAAGTATATAGGTCTAAGCACAAATACTTAGAAGACAACAACATACGACCATTTAGCAAAATGCTTCTCAACCTGTGAATTATAACCCCTTCGAGGTCAAATGACCCTTTTATAGAGATCACCTAAAACCATCTACATAGCTATGTTTACATGACAATTCATAACAGTAGCAAAATTACAGTTATGAAGTAGTAATGAAAATAATTTTATGGTTGGGTTCACCACAACATGAGGAACTGTGTTAAAAGAAGTGTGTGTGTGTGTGTGTGTGTGTGTGTGTGTGTGTGTGTTTTCCAATATCATTGGGGAAAAAAGACACTTGTAGGTCTTTCTACTTTGTCTCTTTCCTCACAATCTCTTTTTCTAATCACTCTGTGATCTTCAATATTTCAACAGCTCTCTCAACTGTTTATGTCAAGGGGAAATTGCACACGTATGTAAAACTCCAAATGCTAGACTTCGTTGGGGTCACAGGAAAATCTGTTGATTCAGTACTTAGCCATGGCATTGACTCAAATGCTGCTCTTCTGTTGCTCTTTTCTCAGCCATTTAGCATTTTGCCCTTGGGCACTTAATGCGATAAAAGTAGATGGTGCTCAGTGATGCTTTGCTTTTTGTTAAAATAAATATATACACATTAACAGTTTAAAGAGTTTATTCACACGGACAGTGATACATGAATCAGTGACCAAGCTCTAGCTATTGGTTGTCATCAAGGAAGTCTACTGGGAACAGGCTTATAATGTACTCACATGAGCAAGACCAAGCAAACCTATCTAATGGAAGAACGTGGAGTTTCTAGTTAAGAGTTTAGTTTGGTGGTTTATGATTGATTAAAGTTATTTCTTTTGATCCTGGTCACTGAATTGGAGTCTAGCAACTCAAGACACTAGAACCAGCCCAGTTATGTGTGCTAATCTTGTTAACTTGCCAAGATTTAGAATCACCTAGAGTTAACAAGACAAGGTATGTCTGTGAGGAACCCTCCAGAAGTACTTTGTAAAATGAATTATTTAAATGTTAAGTGTAATTTGTAAATTAATACAATGGCTGTATTCTTTGATCTTTGCTAGTCCCCAATAACCACACGGAGAAACCAAAATTTATATCAAGCTGTGTCTCCATATCTGGACAATACCCCTATGCTAGTCTGGCTACCTCCCGGCCATGATCTCATTTAATACTTGCAGTTTAATATTACTCTAGCTCTGTCTGCTTCAGGTGTATTTTCCCATGGTCTTGCCTTGGACCCTCTCCTCATGGCTCATCTAAATCTCCCTCCTTTTCTCTCTCCTTCTGCTGACTGGTGGAAATCTCTGCCCTATTTTCTCTTTTGCTCAACCATTGGGTGATCAGCATTTATTGACAAGGGAGATAGTGGATAGTAAAAGTTGGTTCCACGAACTTGAGACAGGAGATTCTAGACATAAGTGTGACAATGCCATGTCAGGATTGAAACAAGATCTAAAGACAGAGAAACTGAGATGACCTTTATGCAGTGTACAAAAACAGTATTTCTATAACACTTATCTGAGGTAGGAGGACCCATTATGAATATGGGTGCCATTATTTCATGGGTTGGAGTCCTATACTGAATAAATATAAGTAAATAAGCTGACCCCCAGAATTTATTGCTCTTGGCTTCTTGACTGAAGATGCAATGGGCCAGTTGCCTCGAACCCCTGCCAACATGGCTTTCCCATCATGGTAGACTCCACCCTAAAATACCGAGCAAAAACTAGCCCATCCTTCCATAAGCTCTTTTATCAGCTACTTTGTCATGTTGATGAGAACAGTAATTAGTATACAAGCCTGGTGGCTTCCCAAGTATGGTTCAGGACTCCTATTAGTTTACTGACCATAATATCTTATTAAATGTATGAATCAATATTTAAGAGATTAATCATTTTTGTGTCCCATCAGCTATTCTAGAAATGTAGATAAATAGTACACATTTTCCCAGTTTCATTTAATTATAAATTTAAACCTTTTTTAACAATTTGTACTAGTTTTGCCAAAGCTTTTCATAGCCAAAAACATGCAAATTTTTCTACAGTAGATGAAACAAAAAAGATGAAACCAAATCAGGAAGAAATAGGTAAGTAGCCTAACTCAGATGGCCTCTTTTAACCATAAAATGCCCAGATTATTTGTAGCCTACCTGGTGAATTTCCAAGACCTTGCTTTATTCCCATTTTCTGAACTATTTCTACTTTTCTTTGGATCTTCCATGTAGTCTTTCTTCACCATCCTTCTCACACAGGGACCAATCAGTCTCTAAGCTAAGTCTATTGTTTTGTATTTCTATTACCTAGGAGAATGTCATGATTTCATTGAGTAGTCCCTCTCCTTGTGACCTCAATTTCATCTTGTTTATCAAACAAAAGAAAACAAAACAAAATAACAACAACAACCACAAAAATCCCAATAGATACTAACCTCAGGAAGCTTGAATCTTCTCTCCTTTACTTATAATTCTCTAGCATAAAGGAGCAAAAATATAAAGGCAGAGGTAAGGCAGACACGTTAGGAAGAGCCTAGCCTCAGCCTCTGTCCTCATCTCTCCAAGGACAGGATGTGCTGCTTCAATTCTGCAACCCAGTGATGCCTGGGAATAAAAGTCAGATTGGATTCCTTTTAGGGTCCCTCGGCTGCAGTGCAAATTGAATTGTGAGCACATGACACTCCATATGTCCTAGAAGGCTCTCTTGAGTCTCCAGAAACTGGTTTGCCACAAAGCGTAAGCTTCTGTTGATTCTTGCAGCCTATCTGTGAGTAAGAAAAGTGATCTGCCTGACTTGGCGTCTCACCAGACACCTAACATAGTAGCTGAGGCTGTACAAAACTTCCTGCCCAAAGTACAAACCTGTTAGATCTAAGAATCTTAAAAGAAATTGAAGAGATGCTTAGAGCCTTTCATTTGGTCATATCATTGGTGCGTACAGTTCTCCAGTGGGCAGGTACTTAGAGTCCTCTATTGAGATTGGCAAATGGTGCAGTGTTCACTTCCCAGGAATTGACATGGTCCCTCATACTCTGCCTCATAGCTCCATATCAATGATGCAATGAATATGAGGCTTCTACCCCAACCCTACATGTACTATGTTGCCCTATGCACCCAACTTATGTCTCTGATCTCCCTGATCAGCATGAAGGAGGCTTCATGACTCCTATCCCCTCTGTAGGTCTCACTGCCTCACCCCTTGTATCTCCACTGCCATACTTTGGACACACGACTAAAGAAGCAAGTGCGGAGATGGTAATGGACATAAACTGAGTTGCCAATTCCACTGGGACCGTGTATTAGCGGATATGATGCAGAGAAGCTGGGGGGCTTATGTGTTGCCATGGAAATGCCAAGAAGGAAAAAGGTTAGTGGGATTTTGAGGTTATCAGATAATTCAATTTTAAATTTACTGACTACCTCTTGGGAGTAATCTAAAGCTTTATTAAGATTTTACCCATTTGTTTATTCTTCCTGTGGCATTGATGGATATTTAACTTATATGGAAGTGATTGCTTGCCTCTTGTCCTTGTTTCCGCTGTGACTGTAGGGCAACTTTTTGTAACCTATCAGTAAATAGCCACTAAATTAATAAAACAGGAGCACAGCCACAAATACACAAATGTGTTAAGTAGGTGATGTTACATGGAGGGAGTTTCCTCAAGCTGATACCCATGACCGGGAGAGAACAGGCATGTGGCAGTGACAAATGCAATGTGCCTAGGTTCTGTGGTGTGAAAACCAAAGAGCAAGGATTTGGTACGTGAATCTCAATCTCAGCTTACACTAAAATACACTAGTGGGAAGATTCTCTCTCTCTCTCTCTCTCTCTCTCTCTCTCTCTCTCTCTCTCTCTCTCTCTCT
>JADRCD010235794.1:622-21347 GCA_019843815.1 Montemys delectorum
TTTGATTCCCAGAACCCACATGGCAGCTCACAATCATCTATGACCCTCTTCTGCCTTCTGTGCACACCAGGTACACATGTGGTCCACAGACATACATGCAGCCAAAACAGCCATAAACATTTAAAAAATAATAATGTTTTCAAGGAAAATGCATTGCTGCTGATAAAGTATTATCCATCTGGTAGTTGTCATAACTATTATCAGTGACTAAAACAACAATAAATATCCAAAGGGAAGACCAGAAGAATAAAGAATTGAGACTTATAAAAATGAGAAGTGGAGACTCAGGAAGGAAGAAGTTAGAGGTAACAAAAGTGTCTAAATGGATGAGAAGCAGGTGGAGAGCTTGTACCTTCAGAACTTCCTGGACTTTGCCAGCCACTTGCAACATGGTGGTCAGAACTGACTCGCTGTACAGTCGCTGTAGAAAGTGGACAGGAATCAAGATGGAGAAAGGGGGGTAGAGGTGAGAGGAAGGCAGTGAGATGGCTTAGTGAGTTAAGGGGATTGTGGCCAAGTCTGATGATCTGAGTTTATTCCCAGGGACCCACATGGTGAAAGGACAGACTGACTCCCAAAAGCTGTCCTCTGACCTCCACACATTTCCTCATGGAGCAAATCCTTCCACATCACAAAACAGATAAATAAAAAATTTTAATGGGAATTGGAAGGAGAGGAAGAAGTAGAAGGTGATGGATTGGGATGGAGGAAAAGGATCAGGATTTCCCATATCAGGAGGAGGGCAGAGGTGGTGATGTGGCTGGCTTGGCATCTCTGTTTACAGTGTCTGAGATTTGATTCTGGGTCACCTGGTAGGTAGGCATGATTTGCCCTTCCTCCTGGAATATCTCAGCATCACACTGCCCCAGCAGTTGAACAATTTTCTCTGCATCTGCTTTGTCCAAGTTCCGGGTCAGTGGGTTGGACTTCTCTGTGATTGGCACAGCTGCTTCATACCCTGACAACTAGAGAGAAGGGGACACAAGAGTAGGGGCAGAAAGCCAAAGTCTGCTTTATGCCTGCTGGACTGGAGGTGGGAATGGCAGTAGGCTCAGTGTTTGGTTTAGATTCACATACTTCACACACGCACGCCCGCGCGCGTGCGCACACACACACATTGACTTGTGCACATACATGTACACATACAGGCATACACCATTCACATACTAAAAACTTAGTCTTCATGTGACGTTCTGAGCCTATTAAGGAAGGAAGATCATAAGGAAAGATAAGGAAAAAAGTGCCTATCACGGTAAGTGTGCCTGCAATTCAGGCATTTGAAAAATGAAACTGAAACAAAGAGATCAGGAGTTCAAGGCTATCCTCAGATACATAATAAGTTTGAGGCCAGCCTGGGCTAGACCCTGTATCAAAAGCCAAAAAAAAAAAAAAAAAAAAAAAAAGGACAGAGGAAGAGGGAGGGAGGGAGAAATCTAGAGCTGAGGCCAGTCCAAATTTAAAAGTATTTTAGGAATCAGAATAAAAGGCTGAAATTGAGAAAGGACCTCACCTCCCATTCACCAGGCTCAGGGGTCTCAATCACATGCTGATATCGTTTGGTGCCTGGCATGGTCCCACACCGTGGACTCTCCTACCCGCCTGCCTCTGCAGTCACTCAATCTGTTCTGGTCCCGATAACTTTGCTTCCAGTTGGCAGGGTCTTATCTGAGCTGTGGAGATGATTAACCTAAGAGCCCTGCCTCTCAGAGCACAACCCTCTGTGCCCCCCTCTTCAATACCCTTTCCTGTCAGTGGCTTCCAGCCCTCATGGGAGCCCCTGGAGGTCCTCTTTACATATACTCTGGCTTGCCAGCCTCTGCTTCACCCTTGGAGAAGAGGACCAGAAATTCTTTGCTTTTGCCCTTCAGGCACAGTGCCCTCAGGAAGGCTGGGAGCCTGGACATGCAGAACACCCAGGTCAGAAAGAATCCCTGAGCAAATCTGTGGCCCAAATGCCTTCGAAGGCCAGAGATCAGGGTCAGTAGAAGTCAGAGCACACAGGTCATGGCTTCATCACATGTCGGCATGCAATCCATCCTTCCCTGCCCCACTGGCCCATTTTATCCTCTCAGAAAGAAAAGCAACGGAAGTTCCTGGGCCCCAGGTGTGCAAACACTGAACTGGATATCACAGAGGAAATTTCACAGAAATAGAAATACAGTAAGAACAACAAGCACCGAAGAAACTGCCCTAAATACAGGCAGTCTCTATTTCTCCTGACCCAAGCACTTTCTCCCAAATAGCAGACACCATTGGCTACATGGACACGTGGATACATGGATACATAGAAGTCACTGTTGGCATTCTTTTTAGATGAGGAAACAGCCTCAGACAAGTGGTTAGTTATTTAGGATCACACAGATTTCATTCTCAACTAACATATGAAATAATTTAAGGACCTAACATGTTTACTGAATGAATGCAACAACTAACAAGTTGTTGAATAATATACTCATTCATATAGTGATGGAAGGTTTTTAAAGATCCTTGTCCAGTTTTTAACATTCCAAGTGTTTCCACATTTGATATTCCAACAATTGTTCCATGTTTCTATGCTTTAAAGGAAGGAAAACCTGAGATGTGGGTTAACCAATTTCTCTCAAAGGAATGAGTTACACACACACACACACACACACACACACGAGAGAGAGAGAGAGAGAGAGAGAGAGAGAGAGAGAGAGAGAGAAAGTCTGCTTTTAAATTGTCCTTATATGCTCATCCCTCTTTTCAAGTCCTCTCCAGTTCTTATAATGATGCCAGGCACATAGAAGATGATCAGTAAATATTTGCTGAATAAATGAAAGAATGAATGAGAAAGCGAATGGAATCAAATCAGATCATGAATGGGAAAGAGACTTAAAAGCTGACGCAGTCTCCAAGAGGTTGTTAAAACAATTATTATCTCCATCATTCTCTGCTCGTGGCCCCCTCTTGCTTTCGGGAGATGGAATGCCTCCTCCCAACTTGGCTAATTTCATGCAGGGAAGGAGGGGCTCTCTCAGGTGCACAAGACCCTCGCACCTGAGCCTGTCCTGGTGCCCTAGTCAGTTAATCTGCTAGAGCAGGGAGGGTGAAGGGATAGGGGCCCCGGCAGGCCGCCATAGGGAGGGTTGTGGGAGGAGCCCGGGGAGAACGTGGCTGGGGGGTAGTGGGGGGAGGGATGACGGCGGCGAGAACCCCAGCGGGGCGGGGCTGGCCCGCTCGTCCCAGCCCGGCTGCAGCGGAACGCGCCGGGCCAGCTCTGCAGAAGGCGGCGGCTGGCTGGCCGAGACGGTCCCATCCGGCTGCAGGGAACCAGCTTCGGCCGCCGCACTGTCCTCTGCACCGGGGACGCAGGCCAGCTGCCAGGCCTCGCTGGCAACGCCCCCCCCCCCCCCGCTCGGAGTCAGACCACGCGGGGCCCTTGGGAAGACAGGGGCCCCAGTACACCCGCGGCCCGCAGCCACTCCGCCTTTGCCCTCTCTGCCCGCAGCTCGACCGTCGCTGCCCGCCTTGGCGGGCCCGTGTCAGGATGGGGTAGAGCCAGCGCCAGTGTGGCGATGGGCCGCCCTCTGGGCACCGAGCAGCCCCCCGAGGCCTGACAGACCACGAGGACCCGGGAGGTGGGTGTGGGCTGATGAGACCGCGCGGGTGGGGGCTGGGGTGGGCACTGGGGTTATGCGGAGGCGGGAAAGGCGCGCGGGGTGGGGGGAGATGGGCTGTGGGCCCTGAGAAGCCTGCAAGCGCAGCTGCATCCCACTTGCGTTATGGGCAGCTCCTGACCCCTCAACTCCTGCCTCCTCCAGGATCCTCGCCTGGATGTCAAGCGAATGCCTCTGGCCCTTCCAGCGAACTCGGTGGAAACCATGGCTTCTTTGATGCCTCTTTCCCCATATCTGAGTCCCACGGTCCTCCTGCTGGTCAGCTGTGACCTGGGTTTTGTGCGAGCAGGTGAGTGAAGAGAATGCCCGCGATGGGGGCGGGGGGGGGGGGGTCGGTCGGTCAGAGCTAGTGTGGAGATGAAACCTCTTAACCTGTTAACACTCGGGCACCCCCAGACCGACCTCCCTCTCCTGTGAATGTGACGGTCACTCATCTCAGAGCCAACTCGGCCACTGTGTCCTGGGACGTCCCAGAAGGCAACATCGTCATTGGCTACTCCATTTCCCAGCAAGTACGAATCACCCTGTTTCCCCCAACCTGTGCCCTTGGATCTCTGAACATCCCTCCAGTTTCCTGCGCACGATTCCTTTTGAGTGCTTGGATGTTACAGAGTCCTGAGTTAAGCCTGATGGCAAGAGACTGGGGCTAGGCTGCCCTCCTTTCTCTACATCTCCTTGCAGCGACAGAACGGCCCCGGGCAGCGCGTAATCAGGGAGGTGAACACCACCACCAGGGCCTGTGCTCTTTGGGGCCTGGCTGAAGACAGTGACTACACAGTGCAGGTCAGGAGCATCGGCCTCCGGGGAGAGAGCCCCCCAGGGCCCCGTGTGCACTTCCGCACTCTCAAGGGTTCTGACAGACTGCCCTCCAATAGCTCCAGCCCAGGTAAGAGCCCGTGTTAGTGGCTTTTTACCTGGCTTTAAACCTCTCATTTGCTTGCTTAAGGCTAACAACTGTCTAGCTCACATGAATAGATGATTTAATTCCTTCTACTGCCAGGGAAAGAAAGAAAAACAGGTGGGCAGGGGACCAACTATAGAGACGCTGCTAATGAATCCTTTGGAGGAAGGGCTTTTAAGCATCCTTTTACCCAAAGTCACATCACATCGGCTGTAGTCTGATTTGAGCAAGTTCTATAATCACCCTTTGATCTCTAAATGCTACCCACCAAAGGCTTCTCCCTGAGCAGGGCCATCCCATAACTCCAGTCTCAGTGCCATGATGGACCCAGCCTGACTCTCACCTCCAGCATCTCCCTTCTGTATGTGACAGAGCTCTCCAGTGGGTCCTTTGTAACTCAGAGAATGGCTCTCTTCTTAGGTGATATTACAGTGGAGGGTCTGGATGGAGAGCGGCCATTGCAGACAGGGGAAGTCATCATCATTGTAGTGGTATTGCTCATGTGGGCTGGTGAGTACTGGATGGGGAAGCAGGGACTTGGGTCTAAGTTAGTGGGAAGTGGCCACGGAATCTGTTCTGAGAAAGGGGAGAAAAAAGCAATGGGGGCTTGGGGGTGGGGAGTTGGAGGCAGGTAATCAGGACAAGTCAAGATCAAGGCTCAGATGGTATTGTGTTTTCAGCTGTAATCGGGCTGTTCTGCCGCCAGTATGACATCATCAAGGACAACGACTCCAACAACAACCCCAAAGAGAAGGGGAAGGGGCCTGAACAGAGTCCTCAGGGAAGGCCAGTGGGGACAAGACAGGTGATGTGGGACCAGTGAGTGTAAGAAGGGGGATAATCAGTGAAAGACAGAATAGGCCGTGTGTGTGTGTGTGTGTGTGTGTGTGTGTGTGTGTGTGTGTGTGTAATGTCTGGGATGAAGGAGGCCAGAAGGCAGGGGTGGCACATTTACCTTTCTGGAATTCAGGATGGGTAATTTTCCTCTTACAGAAAGAGTCTCCATCCATCAACACCATTGATGTTTGAGTGAATGAAGAACCCGAGCCAGAAGAGAGGATGCACTGTATGGCTATGTGGGGCAGGGTGGGGCCAGGGAAAGCCGAAAATGGTGATCTGCTTGAGACTCCCACAAGGCAGTATGCTCCCAGAATCTCAGGCTGGTACCCATCCTCTTTCCACTGTGAGCAGGGCCAGAACCTAGGTCTGGTAGACTCTGTATCCCTGGACCTGGGAGTGGATATCAAATGGAGCATCTCCTCCCATCCCCCAGATCCAGGGGAGAATCACTTATTCAACCCTATCCCACTAGGTTCCGGATAGGGGCCCCATGTCACCTGCATCAGGACTATTGGCACCCACTAGCTGCCCCTACAGCTTGCCTCTGGGCTTCGGAGAGGGGTGTTTCTGTCCGTGCTGCCCTCCTCCAGTGAGTAAGAAGAGCCATCTGGGCCTAGAGGCAGAGGCTGCACTGCACTGTTCCAATGTCTTCCACGGAGCCTCGGGTGCTCCTCCCTCACCTGGCAGCCCTTCCAGCTGCTGCTGAGCTCACCCCTGGGACATTTTTCCAATAAAGGTTCTTGGACAAACTGGAACTGACTAGTATACTGTATGGTATGCTGAAGACATCTCTACACCTTGTCAGTTCTTTTCCCATCTCCGCCAACCTAAAAGGACAGAGTCATTATAAGATGTTTGTGTCAATGTATCAACGTATTCCTCTAAGATGGGCGGAGAGAGAGAAAAGGGAAGGGGATGGAAAGCCAGAGGCTTCCCTTTCTTTGTCTTTGCTGAATGAGAAGAGAAAAAATGAGAAGTCACGGTTTTCATAACAACAGAAACCAGGCCATGTCATGTCATAGAAAAGGGCCAGTAGGTTTTTTTTTTTTTGTTGTTTTTTTTTTTAATCTTTGTTCAGGACCTTGTGCATACTAAGCAAATGTTCTACTGTTGAGCTATCTAATCAACCCCTTCCCCACTCTTTTGACTCCAGCACGCACTTTGGGGAAATGGTCAGAAGGGCTGAGCTGTCTTGGGAGCTGACAGGAGAGCAGCTATAACTAATGTGCCCTTGGTGCCATGTGTCCTCACTCTGTGCACACCAGTGCCTCGTCTTTGTTTTCTTTTTCATCTATGTCTCTGTTCATTCAAAATTAATAATAATTGTAATCCATAAATGAGTTTATATTTATACTCTAACATATCCAGAGGATTCTAGAAATAAAGCGGAGGGGTTTGGATGCCCCTGTGGAAAAAAATTGTAATTTGAGTTCTGGGATCTATTTGTTACCTGTGAAAAAATGGAACCTGTCCTCTACTGGTTCTTAATTTTCAAGAGGGATGTGGTGGCAGAAAGAGAAATACTCGTTGCCATTGGCAACTGCTGTGTGCTCAAGGCTTTGGACCCAGCATTTGCCTGGGGAGCATATGCTATGCTTTTAGGTGGGGTATAGGGCTTGCCAACCTTGGATCATTTAAAGAAGGCCTATGGCTAACGTTTCTGCATTTCATTTGGTCTCCTGATCTGTTGGAAGAAACGAGACCAAAAATTGTTGTAAGGATCACAATCAAACAAAGTAGATGGTATCTTTTCTGCTTAACCAATCTCCAACCCCAGGTGTCACGCAGCTCTAAGCTAGGAGGGAAACCGAGCTCTGGTCTGCCTCCTGCACTGACCCACAGAGACATCTGGATTTCAGCAATCTGGCTTGAACTCATCGTTTACTCAATGACCAAACAAGGTGCCTTTTCTTTCTCTAGCCAGTGCTTCCAATATATCTCCCAAATCCTGAATAATTTCCCGAGACTGTGTTATAGGGTAGAGAAGTAGGGCGTGAAGACAGTGATTTGAGGAGAGTTGAGTCTCTTTACGGGAATTAAACGGTTATTAGCTGTGGGTTGAATCCCAGCTCCACCCTTTACTAGGTGTTTTAACTTCAGCGAGTAACCCCTTTAATCTGGGTCCGCTGCTGAACTCAAACGCAGTACTGTTACCTATCAGTATTGAGTGGCCTCCCGCAAGTCACGTAAGTTTTGGGAGGACGGGAAGATTTCAGCTCTGCGAATTGTCTTTCGCCTCTCGTAGCACCTGCCTTGCTCTCCTTCAGAGTTTAAGCAACTAAAGCGCACCTGGCCGGGAAAGACAAAAGAGAAAAAGTAAGGATGTGGTGATGTAGAATCCTGAGAGGGACCAAGACTTGTGGGCGGAGCTTTGCGTTAGGTTTGCATGCAGCTACGGGATTGGTCGCGGAGAGAATTCCACAACCCCTCTTATAGTCCCGCCCCAGGACTCACTGCGCTTGCGCACGTCCTGTTTGCTCCGTCGCGAACCCACTATACGTGACCTTATGACGTATGTCGCACTCACGTTGCCTGTGCGTCAGCGGCTAGAGCCGCCGATGCTTGGCGGGTTGTCCAGGTAACCGCGGGAGTTGTCTCGGTCAGCGAGCATCCGAGACCGGTGTGCGTCATGCAGTTGAAGCACCTGAGGACCCTGCTGAGCCCTCAGGTGAGGAATCCCATGGGTCTCCCATTTCCCGGCCACCAGGCGTTCAAAAAAAAAAAAAAAAAAAAAAAAAGTAAGGGAACAGAAGTTCATACTTTTTGAGCGTCTACTTTGTGCAGAAGATTGTGAAAGATCTTTCAGCAGGCGGCATGCATCGCTAACGACTATAAGCTTTCATTGCATTACATACATCAGTTGAGTGTCAGGCCCCAAGCTTAGGCCCTACGGGATCACCCGCATTACGTCAAGGCTCTTTTTGGAGGGAGAGGTACATATATAGACAGCGATCGTAACTCTACAGTATGAAATGAGCGTTTTAGATATAAGCCTTTAAAAAGGTGAGAGCGAAAGCTGTACTCTCTTTTGGACTGTGAAAGTGTGTCTCCTCAGATGCAGAAGAGGCTGGGTGGGCACTCGGGGAGGAGCTCAGAAACATAAACGAAGATTGGGTTTGGGAGTGAAAAGGACAGAGTTTCTGTCTTAGCTTAGCTCCAACACTGACTTGACCAAATGGTATCTCTGGCTTTAACCCTCACCATAGCGCAATCGTTCTACCACTAGCTTCTTCATCTGGTAAAGCAAAGGCGAGTGAGAGCGACTTAGGAGAATGTTAAGTAAAGTTCTACACAGAACAGAACCTTATAAGCCTTGGTGGCACAGGCTAGTAATCTCAGCAGTTGTGGAGGTAGGAGGGTCAGGAGTGCAAGGCCTTTCTTAGCTATGTGGAGAATTCAAGGCCAGCCTGGGTTACATGAGACTCTGGGGGGGGGGGGGGGGGGGAAAGAAAAGAAAAGGCTGGTGAGGTGGCTCACTGGCTAAGGTACTAGCCACTAAGTCTGACCACCTGAGTTTGAGTCCCGTGACCCACACAGTGGAAGGAAAGAACCAGCTTGTGCAAGTTGTCCTCTGACATGTCCCACCCCACCAAAAACGTAAGGAAAAAGTTTTAAAGAGCATTATAAATTGGAAAGCCATGAGAAGAAAGATTGACAAGAGAGAAAGACATTCCAAATGGAAAGGACAAGCTAACAGATAAGAAGGTTGGCTATGGGGGAAATGACTATCACCAGCGTGAGAAACTGAGTTCAGATCTCCAGGATCCTCTTCAAAGCCTGGTGCACCTTGTAATCTCAGTGCTGCAAAGGCAGACAGGTGGGTCCCTAGAGTTCTAGTCCTAGACCTCCACCCTACCAGAATTTATGAGCTTTCAGTTCAATGAGAGACTCTGTCTTTAAAAAAGTAAGGTGGAGAATGATTGTGAAAACACTTGATGTTGACCTCTGGCCTCTACATGCACACATAGGCAAGCACATATTAACCCCCCCCACACACACACACACAGAGACAGACAGACGGACAGATGGACAGATGGACGGACAGACCTACATACAAAACAAGTCTGCAGTTTCCAGGAGATGTTGCTAACAGTAGAGCACACACTTAGTTAGCATGTGTGAGCCCTTGCATTTGTCCCTAGCACTAAAAAGACAAGTCCCTTACCTGATTGTGCTGTTACATGCCTGTACATCTTAGAGCTTGGGAGGCTGAGGCAGGAGGATTTCTGTGAGCTCAAAGCTAGTCTGAATACATAGCAAGAACTTCTTTTTAAAAAATAAGAGTAGCCAGGCATGGTGGAGCAGGGGCAGGCAGATTTCTGTAAGTTCAATGTCAGTCTGGTTTACAAAGCGAGTTCAAGGGCTACATAGAGAGATCCTGTTTCAAAAATTAATTCTAAAAATAATATATGGCAGAATTAAGCCATTAATACATATGCCACAACAGCATAATTAAAGACATTAGAATTACAGCTTATGTAGTCAGACATACATGGATTCAAATATTGCATCTGCCATCTAAAAACTGTATCTATAAACCTGAGCAAGTTTCTTAATTTTCAATGCCTCAATTTCTCCATATGTAAAATGGGAAGAATAATAGCTTGTACTTCGGAGTTATGAGATGTGGCACTTAATGTGTATCAAGCATTTATGAAAATACCTGCCTGGTTCCATTTCACTTAATCCACAAGGCACAAATAACCCCCACACACAAATAAGTCAGGACACTTATGGTAGAGAGAGGAGAACTCACTCATTGTGGAACTCAGGAATATTTGCAGACAGTAGCAGATGGAGCTCTAGCTCAGGGGTAGAACAATAAAAGGTTGTGCTCCTTGCAGGATAAACTGGTACTGTAATCTGTAATTTCAAAATACCCTAATGCAAAAATTGGCAATAGAACCCTTTGGTCTCTTAAAAAAAAAAAAAAAAAAAAAAGCTGCTGTCATGGTGCAGCTGGACAGATGCCCAGGACGGACTCAGCCAGGAAGAAGGGTGATCAACCAAAGCTGACAAAGCACCTGGAGCCCCTTCTACCCTGCCGTAGTGAACGGTTGATTCTTGACTGTGGTGATGATGTGGCTGTTTTCTGGCTGGTTCGGGGGATTTAGGCGCGATGGTCCTTTTCCCTATCGACTTTGTGGCTATTTGGGTTAGGTGTGGGAAGTAGAAGTGTGTTAAGCCAGACTGCCAGTAGCCCAAGTGGCTAATCAGACATTTGGAATAGGAGCTAAGTTTTATTTCAAGAACAGAAACCTTTAGTGGGAGAGCTTAAGGTGACCACAGCTGGTCCAGTGAGGGGCAAACAGGAAGAACGATGTCACTGGGTGATGGTCACTTATTTTCTCCTTTGATTTTTATTTTAAGACAGGGGCTCATATAGCCCAGGCTGGCTTCAAGCTTGCTGTATAGCTGAGGAAGCCCTTACACATCTGATCCTCCTGCCTTCAGCCCCCGGGTGCTGCGATTACAGGCGTGTGCCACCACACCTGTCACTCCCATATTCTTTTGCCTGTTTACTTACTTAGCTTTTTGAGGGGCCAGGAGTCAAACTCGGAGACTCATGAATGCCAACCAACCACGCCTCCAACTGGGCTGGAATGCCTTTGCAGAGGTCACTTTTAGCTCCAGACTTTCAGTGCATGGGCATCTAAGCAGGGAAAGAGGCCTTCTTTCCATTTTCAGTTGAGCAAGTCTCAGTTCTAGTTATGGCACTCCTTGTTCAGGACCCCCACTATCTCTCCGATCCCTCCCTTCAAAGGCTGTCCTGGGATGGCTCCCTCTATGCTTCCTGACCTTCCTCTGTTCTTGTGTACAAACTCTCGGCTCCCTTAAACTGCAGTTCCTTGACTTCCCTGTGCTATCCACTGCATCCGAAGTAATCCACTGTTCAACAGTATCCATCCTTCAGAGTTTAGTTTTCATCATTTAAGCCTAAAATTGTCTTGGGCTTCTCTAAATCATTACTGCACTCAGTATATTTTCTTCTTTTTTTATTGGATATTTTCTTTATTTATATTTCAAATGTTATCCCCTTTCCCGGTTTCCCTCCCTCCTGGAAACACCCTATCACATCCTCCCTCCCCCTGCTTCTATGAGGGTGTTGCTCCATCCACGAACCCACTCCCACCTCCCTGCCCTTGATTCCCCTACACTAGGGCATCTATTGAGCCTTTATAGGACTAAGGACCTCTCCTTCCATGGTTCATGACAAGGCCATCCTCTGCTACATATGCAGCTGGAGCCATGTGTACTCCTTTGTTGATGGCTTAGTCCCTAGGAGTTCGGGAGTGGGGGTCTGGTTGGTTGATATTGTTGTTCTTCCTATGGAGTTGCAAACCCCTTCAACTCCTTCAGTCCCTTCTCTAACTCCTCTATTAGGGACCCCATGCTCAGTCCAATGGTTGGCTCCACCTCACACCAGCCAAAATGGCTAAAATCAAAAACTCAGGCAACAGCAGATGCTGGCAAGGATGTGGAGAAAGAGGAACACTCCTCCATTGCTGGTGGGAATGCAAGCTAATACAACCACTCTGGAAATCAGTTTGGTGGATCCTCAGAAAATTTGACATAGTATTACCTAAGGACCCAGCTATACCACTCCTGGGCATATACCCAGAAGATCCTCCAACATGTAATAAGGACACATGCTCCACCATGTTCATAGCAGCCTTATTTATAATAGCCAGAAACTGGAAACAACCCAGATGTCCCTCAACAGAGGAATGGATACAGAAATTGTGGTACACTTACACAATGGAGTAACTCAGCTATTAAAAATGATGAATTCATGAAATTCTTAGGCAAATGGATAGAACTAGGAAATATTGTGGTGGTGGCGCACGCTTTTAATCCCAGCACTTAGAAGGCAGAGGCAGGTGGATTTCTGAGTTTGAGGCCAGCCTGGTCTACAGAGTGAGTTCCAGGACAGCCAAGGCTACACAGAGAAACCCTGTCTCAAAAAAACCAAAAAAAAACAAAAACAAAAAAACAAAACTAGGAAATATCATCCTGAGTGAAGTAACCCAATCACAAAAGAACAGACATGGTTTGCACTCACTGATAAGTGGATATTAGCCCAAAAGCTCCAAATAACCAAAATACAATTCACAGACCACATGAAGCTCAATAAGAAGGAAGACCAAAGTGTGAGTGCTTCAGTCCTTCTTAGAAGGAGAACAAAATACTCACAGGAGCAAATATGGAGATAAAGGGTGGAGCAGAGACTAAAGGAAAGGCCACCTAGAGACTGTCCCGCCTGGGGATTCATCCCATGTACAGTTACCAAACCCAGACACTGTCGTGGATGCCAAGAAGTGCTTGCTGACAGGAGCCCGATATGGCTGTCTCCTGAGAGGCCCTGCCAGAGCCTGACAAGTACATTTTCTTCTAATGGGGCCTTTCCAATTTTGTAACATCTGATTTGGTCCCAGGGTAGGTTCCATGTTTTGCTCTTTGTCTCTCTGTTAGCTCCTAGCCAAGTGCCCTTTTTGATGAAATGCTTGAAAACATTAATTGAATGAGTAGCTATAAAGATAAACATTTATTAGCTGAATTGATTTTTTTTCCAGTAGCAGACTTGAGAGATGAGGGAACAGGAAGGCCATTGCTTTTGGAACAGCTGATGCCTTACATTTGTATCATGAGTCTCAGAAAGCTCATTAGGGACTCGGGAGATGGGTTAGTAGGTACAGTGTTTGGTTAGCTTGAGTGAAACCCTGGGTTCCTTCCCCAGTATGGAATAAACTAGACATGATGGTGCATGCCATGAGTCCTAGCACTCAGAGGAGGAGGTCCTAGCTGGGGGGGCGGGGGTCAGACATTCAGGCCACCCTTAGCTACAGAGTAAACCTGAAGCCAGTCTGGGTTACATAAAGCCCTAGAGAATATTGCTGGTACATTCCAGGTATATAAACCGTTTCCTCTATTTTGTTTCATTTTGAAGGGAAACACTGTGACAGGAAGAATGTAAAGCCCACACTAGGGGCTGATGAGACTGGAAATGCTTAGTGCATTCTAGACCAGCACTGTGGTTACATTAACCCTTTACCTCTGCAGGATGGAGCTGCGAAGGTGACGTGCATGGCCTGGTCCCAGAACAATGCTAAATTTGCTGTCTGCACAGTGGACCGAGTGGTACTTCTGTATGATGAACATGGGGAGCGGAGAGACAAGTTCTCCACCAAACCAGCTGACATGAAGGTGGAGAGGACCCCCGCAGGGCATGTGCCCTGTGCCCTAAACTGTTACCCTAGGAAACTCTGTAATCTGCCTTCTAGCCCTGGGCTTGGGAAGTGGCTTACCCATTTTCTCAGTATGAATATTCTGGGTCTGTTGGGACATGCGTATGTCTTCTTTTCTCTTTCATTTATACTCATTAATTTTGTTTTGATTCCTAGTACGGCAGGAAGAGCTACATGGTGAAGGGCATGGCTTTCTCTCCTGATTCCACAAAAATTGCCATAGGACAGACTGACAACATCATCTATGTCTATAAGATTGGAGAAGATTGGTGAGGACAGATGTGGGGTGGGTGGCCTGCAAAAGAAGAGTTAGGCATGAGAAATGCCTGGCTGGGATTGGCATGAGGAATTGGTACCAGGCATGAGAAATACCTCACAAGGGTATTGATAGGTATGTGGTGGGGGGGTGGGAGGATTGATGCCAGGATCAGGTGTAGGAGGCAAAGACTTTCTAGAGTCTCCTGTGTTCATGCCTTTGCCCACCCCACGTGTCCATCAGTCCCATCCCTAGAGGAATGAGTGGGAGGCTAGTGGCAGGTCCTGAGAGCCAGTGTGGGGCTGTCTTTGGTATAGCTCCAGGGCTTCTTGGGCACTCATTCACATGTCCATCAGACCTCCCACAGAGGGATAGGAAACACCAGTGGGCCAAGAAAGGTTTCCTGTCTTGCCCCTCTCCATCACCATCACTGTGGGGCAGTGATTTTAAGCATGCTTCCTTTCCTTTTGTTTGGCAGGGGAGACAAGAAGGTCATCTGCAACAAGTTCATCCAGACGGTAAAACTCAAGAGTCTTTCTGCTTGTAAATGCAACCAGGAGTTGCCTTTGCTAATGTCTAAAGCTGGTTTGACCTGCTAAAGGATGGCATTGCCTGGCTGCTCCCTGTCCCCTACTAAAGAGAACCTAGCTGTGTTCCCTCCTCAAAGACCTCCCCTGCAGAAGACTAGGATGGCTGTGGTGGGTGTGGGGTTGTCATAGAGCTGATAATCCACATAGGTGGGTTGTCCCTTTACCCTTCTGCATACAGAGTGCTGTCACTTGTCTGCTGTGGCCTGCGGAATACATCATTGTCTTTGGACTGGCTGAAGGCAAGGTAAAGGAGGGGAGGGAAAAGGGAGGGAAGGGCTTTGGTAGGGATAATGGTCCTGGGTGGGGGTGGGAGCCGCAGGGTGTATCCTTTCCCCTGGAGCCCCAGTGGGCGCTGCAGAAGAGTGTACTAGGACCGGTTTTGTTCGTTTCAGAGCTTTGCCGTTGTTTCTCTGGACCTAGGTGAGATTGAAAGGGGTCTGGCCAGACTCGTGTGCATTCTTTAATTTTTTTTTTCAGGTTCGCTTAGCAAATACTAAAACTAACAAGTCATCTACTATCTACGGGACAGATTCTTACGTGGTAGCGCTGACAACCAAGTGAGTTCCAAAAGTAACGCCTGGAACTGTCTGTCAGGTACAAGTGTATTTGACAGAAAGCAGCCTTTGTCAACGAGATAACGGTCTTTCCTCTGTGTCCGACTTTCCACCTTTGCTCTTCAGCTGCTCTGGGAAAGGGCTACTCTCAGGTCACGCAGACGGCACCATCGTCAGATACTTCTTTGATGATGAAGGCTCTGGAGAGTCACAGGTGTGCTTAGAGTATCCTGTGGGGCAGGGTGGACATTCCAGGAGCCTTCCCAGGGCCGGGGGGTGGGGGCTGGGGGTGGGGGGTAGGAGGGAAGCCGCTTGCCTAAGCATCATGACAGAGCTATTGAGGGCGGAGGCTCCAAGGGTGTGATCTTAGAGAGAAGCATTTGGATGCCACCACAGATTTGGATTTGTGTTTAGGAGGCTAGAGCTTACTATTTATAGCGAGGAGTAGGTGGAAGGGACCTTGAGAGAGGAGGAAATAAAGACTCAAAGGGGGACAAAAAGTAAAAAGTATTTCCGTTTATGTAAATATATACATATACACAAATATGTGTGTATATATGCATATTTATGTAACACATATACATACAAATGCATAGGGGGAAAAACAGGCTAGCAAGATAGCTCAGCAAGTAAAGGTGCCTGGTGCCAAACCTGTGCCAAACCTGCCAGGACCCACGTAGTGCAAGGAGAAAAGGGACTTCCACAGGCTATCCTCTGTCCTTCACTCATGTGTGCACAGGTGCAATGCGTACATGCAGACGCAGCGCACACACACCATGCACTCAGGCACAAACATGCACACACACACACACAAACACACACAAATAAATAGTTAACTCTTTGCTTTGAAAAAAAAAAAAAACAAGATTGGTGTGAAATGAAACTTTAATGTTTTACTCTGTATAATTCAGTACTGTGAAAGTCATTTACATTGTGAGTTACCTGTATAATTAATTAGACATAGCCCTCCTTGAAAAAGAAGTCATATGCTCTCTTGGACTGTGTTACTATGTGTGGGTTACTGTGTGCTGTCTCCCTTTGGGCAGCCTCACTAGAATATACCTAATATCTCTAACACACCACTATGTTACAATTTCTTTAGAGTACAGCATCAACAAGTGTGTATAAATTGTATGTGTGTGTTCATGTTATGTACAGAGCATAATTTGCTAAGTCTTTAGGGTGTGTTTGTGTGGGAAAATGTCGACAGGAAGGTTTTTTTTTTCCTGTAGAGTGCTGTAGTCAGTCAAGAATGGATTCCTGCTAAGGCTGAGGAATATCTAAGGTGGTATCCTCAAAGTAAAACTGAAATGTTGTGTCTCAGGGGAAGTTGGTTAACCATCCATGCCCACCCTATGCCTTGGCCTGGGCCACCAACAGCATTGTGGCTGCTGGCTGTGATCGGAGGATTGTGGCCTATGGAAAGGAGGGCCATGTGCTACAGACTTTCGACTATAGCCGTGACCCTCAGGAGCGGGAGTTCACCACAGCTGCTGCAAGCCCTGGAGGCCAGTCTGTTGTGCTGGGAAGTTATGACAGGTGGGTCCCCTGTCCGGTTGCATCTTCTACCTTCCTTCTCTAAGACCTGTTCCAGGCAAGTCACTGAACCGCAGTGGGAGCCTGGACAGAGGCAATGTCTGTTGAAAAGAATTCTCAGATTGTCATCCATTGGCACGTTGGCAGCTTCAAAGTGCAGGGTGCTGCCCCGGCCTGCGATTCCATGGCAGAATTCATTGCATTCTCCATGTTCCCATGCAGCCTCCTTCAGACTTTGAGTTCACCCCACAGCACCATAGTTGTTGCCTCTGTTTTGAGGGGACCTTGAGAAGAAGGCAGAGCAGTCAGTCATCTTTTTACCTCCAGTGCCTATGTTGGCATCTGGTATGTGATTATAGCCACTGTGTGGTGAATGAATAAAGAACGAATCGGCAGATGAGCAGCCAGGATCTGGGTCCCCTCTCTCTGACGGTGCTTTGTATCTCTCAGTCTCGTGGGTCTGTTTGTTCCTCTCTCCTTTGACTCCCACACTTCATTTTCCCTTTGCCTACATTCCAGGCAGCTCATCTTTTTTGTTTGTCCTGCTTTCTCTACCTCCATCCTTTTGTGTTTTGGGGGTTTTTTTTGGAGTTTTTTTTTTGGGGGGGGGTGTTTTGTTTTTTTTTGGTTTTGGTTTTTTGTTTTTTTGTTTTTTTTTTTTTTTTTTTTTTTGAGATAGGGTCTCACTTTATAGCTCTGAATAGCTTGGAACTCACTAGGTAGACCAGGCTGGCCTCAAACTTGCAGTGATCCTCCCCCCTCTGTTCCCAAGTGTTGCATTACAGGTGTGCTCTGTTTTCTTTTGCCTTGACCATTTCTGCCCTGCCCTGCTGGGCTGCCCTGAGGCCTGCCTGCCTCTGTGCATTGCTCTTTTGCTTTAGCTTCCCTTTCTGGTGGAATGAGACTGCTTGCTTGCCTTTAGTTACTTATCTTCACTCTTTTGCTCCGCCCCCATCTCATCTAAAAGCCACAAACCTTTCTAGACTTCGGGTGTTCAACTGGAGTCCACGAAGAAGCATCTGGGAAGAGGCGAAGCCCAAGGAGATTGCTAACTTATACACTGTCACTGCCTTGGCCTGGAAGCGGGATGGCTCACGACTCTGTGCGGTGTGTTTGGAACCCCTTCCTGTATCGGTGATGGTCTCCAAACTAGAATAAAATACTCCTTATGCCAGGACATTCCACTGTGACACTAGAAAAGCCCAAATTGCCTTGTGACTTAACCTAAAAATCTGCTGTTAAAGGCAAGAACAGGAAATGTATACCATTGGAGGCCCCAAGGGACAGTTTTCTAGACCAGCCTGATTTCTCCCTCTTTATCCAATCCACATGTGATGCCTGTAAGTCCTAGGGTCGCCACCTTTTGGGTTCTGATAGATCCAAATCCTGCCTGCCCTTCTGCTGGCCACTCATCTCTAGACTGTGACACTGAGGTTTAGGGTCTTAAAGGTATCTGACACCTTCCCAGGGCCAGTGCATCATGTGTTGCCTCTCATGCTGTCCCTCTCCCTCAGGGAACACTCTGTGGTGGGGTGGAACAGTTTGACTGCTGCCTCCGAAGGAGCATTTACAAGAACAAGTTTGAGCTGACGTACGTGGGCCCTAGCCAGGTGAGCAGCTGACAGCCTACCATGCTGAGATCTCCCCGGGCTCCTTCCATCTCTAACATTTTCCCACCTGCTGGCTGCAGCCACCGTCTCATCTTTAGCCTTCATCCCCATGGCAGAGCTGTTGTGGGGAACAGAACGTGTCAGGGTAACTCCCAGGCAACTTTCTTGCTACAGAGCTGTTCCAGCACCAGGCTCTAGCATACAAGGATTGGGTTATCTTTCTGGTGTAAACCTGTCTACAGCAGTGCTGCCCACAAGAAGCATTGATAAACAGGATTACAAATGAGCCATAAAGCTCTGGGACCCAGTTGTCTTAGAGGTGCGGTTCTCACGATCCCTCTGCCCTTCCATTCCTGTTGATTTGTTCCTTTATCTTTGTATGCTCTTACCTTTGTCCATACTTACACACGTAATTAACAATCTTAAACAAACAAATACAAAAGACAAAAGTTGCCCACGAGTCTGAGGCCAACCTGATCTACATATAGCAAGTTCCAGGCCAATCAGGCTACATAGTAAGACCTTAGTCTCAAAAACAAAAACAAAGCAGAAGTTGAATGTTGTCAGTTGCCTTGCAACTTACTGCAATGGTTGAAGAAAAAGAAAATCTTAGCACTCAAGAGACTGAGGCAGGAGAATGGCCAGTTGGATATCATCTTTGGCACATAGGGAGACTCTCTTAAAAACCCAAAATAATAATAAGTAACAATTATTTGTATTATTATATTTAATTACATTATCAATTAATATTATTATATTTAATTACATTATTAGTTAATATTATTAATTATTATTATACAGTAGTCTATCTCAAGACTTGTACTAAGAACTGTGGAAACAAAGTGAGAGATTGGTGTGATTCAGTAGAACTTTCAGAATCAAATGTGTCAAGAACAGCAGAAGAGGGACTATGGAAGTTTTCCCTAAGTAGCAAATCCCCCATGTGAGTGTAAGGCCAAGTGTGGATGCTGGCATGAGCTATGTTCAGCATCCTGGAGGTGTGTGAGGGGCAAGCACCTTCGCTCTTCTTCTGTGCTGGGAAAGCCCAAAAGGCTCAGACTTGTCCCTTACCAGGTGATTGTGAAGAACCTGTCTTCAGGGACCAGGGTTGTGCTCAAGTCACACTATGGCTATGAAGTAGAAGAGGTGAAAATCCTGGGAAAAGAACGTTACTTGGTGGCTCACACATCAGACACGCTGCTGCTGGGAGACCTGAACACGAACCGCCTCAGTGAGGTAGGGACCCAGGATGCCAGACTGGGTAATGGGATGTCTTGGCTAATTCTGTTGACCAGGACCCCAAGAAGTAAGATCCCCAAAAGAGGCCCTAACATTCTGATGTTGATGACCTTGTTTCAAGGAGTGAGAAGTGTAAAATCCTGGAGTATGAATTTCTATGTCCGGCTGTTTTTACGAAGCCATCTCTTGAAAGTGTAGGAGTCAAGGCAAGGACCTGATACAGAGCGTCTTTTGTGTGATCCTGAGGTCTCCCTGAATGAGGTCTTCCAGCCTTGTCTTGAGTAATTCTCTACATTGTCTCTGGTGTTTTCTCCTTACTTTGCAGATAGCCTGGCAGGGATCTGGTGGCAATGAGAAATATTTCTTTGAAAATGAGAATGTAAGTAGAACTCAGCCCCCGACAGCATTTCCGTAAACCTCATTCCAGCTCCTAGTCAGAAGGCTGAGTGGGAGGGGTGGGAGACAGCAGGTAGAGGGTGGGGGTCATCAGGAAATGGTAAGGAGAGAAGTCACCCTAAGCTACACTAACCCTCCCACTGTTTTTCTCCGCGCCTCCCTCCCATTCTTTCCCAGGTATGCATGATCTTCAATGCTGGAGAGCTGACCCTGGTAGAATATGGGAGTAATGACTCCTTGGGTTCTGTGCGCACTGAATTCATGAACCCCCACCTCATCAGGTAACCTTACGAGGTTCTCTGAACCCTTGAAGGCCAGGGGAATTCCTTTTGAACTTCTCAACTGTGTTTAGATTGCCCCCAGATCAGTCTGAAACTTCATCCATACAGTACTCAGAACCTTCAGTACAACCCCAGGCTTAAGCCTTTACCTTACCAAGTCCTTCACGTTTCAGCGTCCGTATCAATGAGCGCTGCCAGCGAGGAATGGAAGACAATAAGAAATTGGCTTATCTTGTTGATATTAAGACGATTGCTATAGGTAAGACGCTCCTGTAACTTTAATACCAGCAGATTCCCGTGCTACCCTCTGTATCACAGGACTGTGTCCATGAAGAGTCTAAGAAACTGAAAGGCACCAGGCAAATCCTCCTTCACAGTGGTTACACGCAATGTTTAAGTCCCTGTGAATGTGCCTCTAGGTAAGTACCTAGCTGTGGATACAGATACACACAGGCCTGTCCATATAATTACCGTGTTATCTGCTCACATATCTCAGGGCCAGCAAGTCGTAAACAGTAGAGAACCATCAGCAACTGCAGGAATTTTCCTGCCTAGACATTATCAAATCATAGACTTTTTAAAACTAGAAGGGCTATCAATTTTAAAAATTATTAGGGCCAGGCAGTGGTGGCACA
>JADRCD010235794.1:25917-39312 GCA_019843815.1 Montemys delectorum
GATGGTCTTAAGATGGGACTGCGTGTCCTGTGTACCCTGAAGGGGATGGTCTTAAGATGGGACTATGTGTCCTGTGTACCCTGAAGGGGATGGTCTTAAGATGGGAACAAAGTCAGGAAGGGCGTTTGAGAGTTCGTTTCTTACTGTTCACAAGTTCGTGTCCTCATGAAGCTATGTCCCCCTCCTCAGGTCTGGCTGACCTTTGCCCAGACCTGCTCTGCCAGTGTAGTTCAGCCACACTTAGCTCAAGGCATGAAGACTGGCCTGAGTAGTCCCTTGAGTAACCCTTATATATCCTTTTCTCAACATGGCATCACCAAAGAAGTTAGCCTTTCTTGTGATTGTCCATTTCAGTGAATGAACCACTGTGAATTGTCCACTCATTTAGTTTTGTTTGGTAGCCTCTTTAGTCTGATCCAGGCTTACTCTAAGAATGAAAGCCTGACCTTCACCTAACAACACCTTGACTGTAGGTCTTAGCTTGTTTGGTCTTCTCATCCTTGACCAGAGTTAGGATATACCAAATTAGAGTAAGATCCAGGAGCTGGAAATTTATTTTACCACTGGGGAAATAGGCAAAATCAGATGCTGTCATCACACCCCTTTTAACTGTACTCTCTCCCTCCTCCTCCAGCTGCATCTATACGACATTGAAAGCTGCTCTAAGACAATGATCCTCAACTTCTGCTCCTACGTGCAGTGGGTTCCAGGGAGTGATGTGCTGGTAGCTCAGAACCGAAACAGCTTATGTGTTTGGTACAATATCGAGGCCCCTGAGAGAGTCACCATGTCCTCTATCAGGGTATGTTGATACCAGGAGACTCCTGACAGGTGTCAGTCTAATTAATTAGAACCCCAAAGAGAAGGCTGTGTGGCTGCTCTGTTCTCTCTGTGTACCCATAATCCCTATGATAAAACTGCAAGCGCAGCCTATACCCCTCCTCATTAGTGGCCCGGCCTCCACAGTCATCCTTGCTTAAGTTTCCTGACCTTGTATTAGATTCCTAGAGAGGAGCCCACATTGCAGTGACCCTGAGACTGTATGAAGTTACCATGTGCAGTTCTCTCTAATCTAAGAGATAGACACAGTGGGAGGGATGGTTCATGCATTCACCCTTGTACCTATTCACTGTTATAGGCCATTCAAATTTCTCTTTCCTCAGATTACACATAAACACTCCACTGTCCTATCCCAACATCACACCATCTCTCTCTCTCTCTCTCTCTCTCTCTCTCTCTCTCACACACACACACACACTCTCTCACTCACACACACACACACACACACACACACACACACACACACACACACATTCACAGATACCATGGCATACATGTGGAGGTCAGAGGACAACTCATGGGAGTCAGTTCTCTTCTTCCACCATGTGGGTACTGGCATTGAGCACAGGCCATTAAGTGCCTTTACCTGATGAGCCGTCTCTCTAGCTCTTAGTTCTAATCATTGTTGCTGCTGCTGCTGCTGCTACTGCTGTGCTAAGACCAAACCCAGGGCTTTAGGCACGATGCACAAGTATTTACCACTGTGCTTTTAAATTAAATTCAGTGGGTTTCTAGAAGTAAACCTTTAGGTTTTTTTTTTTTTTTTTAAAGAAAAGATGTATTTATGTTATGTGTATGTTTGTTTTACCTACATGTATGTCTGTGTACCACATGCTTGCCTGGTACCTGTGGGAACCAGAAAAGGTTTGGGTCCCCTGGAACTAGAGTTGCAGATGATTATGAGCTGCCATGTGAGAGCTGAGAACCAAACTCAAGTCCTCTATAAGAGCTAACCAGCGAGCTATCTCTTCAGCTTCAACTTTGAGTCTTTCAGTCTCTAGTCTGGCTGCGAGCCCTTGCTAGTCTTGAACTTTCTACACTCCTGTCTTTGCTAAATACCTCCATGCTGCAATTACATCCGCCTAGCCTGGCTCATACGCTTTTTTTTTTTTTTTTTTTTTTTTTAATTCTCAAAATAAGCATCATTCATATTTGTTTTCTTGCTCTTTCTCCCCGCCTCCACCCAATGGCTTAGAACTGGGACTTGTTACGTAGCTCAGGTTAGCGTCCTGCCTCTTCCTCCCTAAGTGCGGGTATCATAGCACAGGCTACCACACATGGCTCACAACATTATTATTTTTTATGGATAGAACTTGGATTCGCCACTAGCATATTTGTTTCTTCTCTTTTCTTCCGACAATGTCAGTCTCCCCCGGGAATGGTTTTTCTTCTTGGAGAATCATTTAGAAATCCCTTAGGTGAGAGTCTCATTAGCAGAAAATTATAACCTCTCAGTCTTTGATGATCTGAACATGCTTTTGTTCTAAAACCAGTTTCAGACTCAGTACCCAGGTTTAGACCAGCAGCTAACTCTTCTTAGTGCTTTGTAATATGTTATCCAATAATTCACTGGCATGTTCTGAGAGGTTTATTAGCAGCTCTTTTCTCTTTGGTTGCTTTGAAGATATATTTTGTTGTTGTTGTTGTTGAGATAGGGTTTCTCTGTGTAGCCCTGGCTGTCCTAGAACTCGCTTTGTAGACCAGGCTGGCCTCAAACTCAAAAATCCGCCCACCTCTGCCTCCCAAGTGCTGGGATTAAAGGCGTGCGCCACCACCACGTGGCGAAGATATTTTTTTTTGTGTGTGCGAGCAAGCATGTGTGTGTGTGTGTGTGTGTGTGTGTGTGTGTGTGTGTGTGTGTGCATGCATGTACATGCACACAAAGGAGGGCAGGTACCTGCTGAGGCCAGAGGAGGGCATCAGATCTCCTAAGCTAGAGTTACAGGCAGCCCTGAGCTGCCCAACTTAGGTTCTGGGAACCAAACTCAGGTCTTCTGCCAGAACAGTGCACACCCTGAGCCCTCTCCTCAGGCCCTCTCCTCAGGCCCTCTCCTCAGGCCCTCTTCTCAAGCCCTCTTTGATTGCTTTTAAAACTACCTTTCTTAGGTGTTTTGACACTATACTATATCTTTTCTACACAGTATTTTTTTTTCCTTGTGATAGCTCTTGCTGTATAGGACAGACTGGCCTCAAATTCCTGGGCACAGGCCATCCCTTCCCTGGCCTCCTGAGAGTTGGGGGTTGTAGGTACAGGCCACTTCATCAGGTTAGAGATTTGGGTGTCTATCTAGAGATTTGGATGGCTAGCCACTGAACCTATGCATTGGAAATAAAATCTCTAGTACTGAGATGTACCTCTTGCCTTTATATATACATTTAAATGCTGTTCCACTCAGCATATGCTATGTTTCCTGTAACTGAACACAAACAGCCCCGCGGTCTTGGGAACTTGTCAGCCACCCTCTCCCAGGAATTCTAAGCAGGCATACACCGCACTGCTCCTTCTGTCTCATTTGTGTCTCTTCTTGCCCGTGAATGTTCTGGATGACATCTTTAGCTCCATCCTTCCGTCCAACCGTTCAGTCTTTACACTTGTCTGCTCCTCTAGCTGCCATTGAGGTTTTACTCCAGAAGCTAACTCTGGGCTGGGAACTTGTCCCTGCTCAACACTACAGGTTTCACGATAGAAAATTTCATTTGATTCTTTCCCCAATATGCCCAGCCACTCCACAGTATTTCCTGACTTAATTTCCTGTGTCATCTCTATATCTCTAAATATGTAACATGTAACCTTACAGCAGTGCACTGCTTATTCTTTTTTTAAAAAAATACTTACTTATTTAGATTTATGTATTTATTTTATGTATACGATGGATGCTCTGTCTTCATACACACCAGAAGAATTAGATCCCAGTACAGATGATTGTGAGCTAGCATGTGGTTGCTGGGAATTGAACTCAGGACCTCTGGAAAAGCAGTCAAGTGCTTTTAACTGAGCCATCTCTCCAAAGCCCATAACTGCTATTCTTAATACCTAAAATTCTTAAAACTCGAAAATTGTTTATAGTTACAATTTATCCTTCCATACTGGTTGTAGTGTGTATGTGTGTTCACATTCCCGTTACTCTCACTGCAATCTTCTGGTCTGATTTTAGAGCCCCTGAGGAATGACACTCAAGCTTGTCTTCTGGCCTTCTCATGTGGACATGTATAGTCGCCTGTGTACACATGCAGTCCATGCATACACACACACACACACACACACACACACACACACACACACACACGCACGCACGCACACACATGCCTTAGTCATGTAGTACTGCTGAAGAACTAGATGCCATTCTATTAGTATCCCTCCAGGCACTGGAGCTGACATTGTTAACTTTAATCCAAAGATACTGCCACAGCTCTGGCATTTTTATCAGCCTGGGAGACATACAGTAATAAGACACAAGGCCACTGTCATTCCCTCAGAATGAACCCTGGGTTAGGTGAGAGTAGGCCTGCTCAGTAGCTGGGGGCATGGAAGCGCTAATCTGGAATTGGGTGGTGGGGTGGCCTTTTTCAGGGTGATGTTGTCGGTCTGGAACGAGGTGGTGGGAAGACAGAGGTCATGGTGACAGAAGGCGTGACTACTGTGGCCTACACCCTGGACGAGGGCCTGATTGAGTTTGGAACAGCCATCGATGATGGCAACTATACCCGGTGAGAAGCTGCTGACAGCCAAGTGGTGGTGAGCGACCCCTTAAACTGCCATAGCTCACAGGGTCATGTGATTCTAGGAAGACCCTAGACAAGAAGGGCGAATACTTGTGGCCTTTGTTCCTCCCCTCTTCCCTCCCAGCCCCAGTGTTCTCTGGCTTCACTCGTGGGCTTTGCTTGCCTTCCTCCTCTCCAGGGCTACTGCCTTCCTGGAGACCCTGGAGATGACCCCGGAAACAGAGGCAATGTGGAAAACCTTGAGCAAACTGGCCCTGGAGGCAAGGCAGCTTCACACTGCTGAGAGGTAAGAAAGAGTGCCATGCATCTGAGACGCTGGTAGCTCGGAGGCCTCTGAGTGCTCACCTGTGGGCTGCTCCTGGCCCATGGGCTGCTCCTGGCCCGTGTGCAGACACCGCCTCAGCCCACCACCACTGCAATGCTGACAAACACCTGCCTGCCCTAGATCTGAAGAATACATCTTCTAAAAAATAGTTTTAAATTTTGTGTCTAAGAATGTCAGGGTGTGGGTCTGTACACATGAGTGCAAGTGCCCACCAAGGTCAGAAGAGAGTGTTGAATCCCCTGGAGCTGGAGGCAGCTCAGGAGGTTGTGAGCTGCCTAATATGAGCTGGGAATCACACGCCAGTCCTCAATGAGAGCTCCACACATTCTTATCTGCAGAGCCATCGTCTAGCTTTGAATATGCCTTAATATTTTTTCTTCCTTTTCTTGGCAAGGTTCCCCTTTAAGAGGTTGTTTATTAGCTGGGTAGTGGTGATGCGTGCCTTTAATCTCAGCACTCAGAAGGCAGAGGCTAAAGGCCAGCCTGGTCTACAGAGCGAGTTCCAGGACAACCAAGGCTATACAGAGAAACTCTGTCTCCCAAACAAACAAACAAACAAACAATCCCAAGTGCTGAGATAAAAGGCATGTGCTACCACTCCCACCTGGCAAGTGATTCCTAATTGGGTCTGCATTAGTCACTTTTGTATTGCTATGATAAAACACCATGACCAAGGCAGCTTATAAGAGAAAGCATAAAATAGGCTTACAGTTCCAGGGGGTTAGCCTCCATGATGATTGAGTGAAATCGTGGTGGCCTAGACAGCCAGGAGCTCACATCTTGGAACCAGCGAGCAGAGAGCACTGGAGTTGGCAGAAAACTTTTGAAACTTGAAAGCTCCACCCCTAGTGACACACACCTCCTAATCCTTCCCAAACAGTTCCACCAACTGGGGAGCAAGTCTTGAAGTACCTGAACCTGTGGGAGGCATCCTTATCCAAACCACCACTGTGGGCGGGGGGAGGGGGGCTATGTATAGGCCTTTCCACACGAGTGCTGGTTCTGCAAAGGTCTGAAGTACCGGTTTTCCTAGAGCTGGAGTTACAGGCAGTTGTGAGCCTCCTGAAGGAGGTATTGGGAATTGAACTCAGGTCATCTGTAAGAGCAGTATGCCCTCCTAACCACTAAGGCATCTCTCCAGCCTGCCCAGCTTGTTTTTATAGCCCAGACTGGCCTAAATTTCATATGTAACCATGGGTGACTTTAGAATTTTCATCCTCTGCCTCTACCTGTTGGTGCTAAGATTACAGGCTTGCACCACCACACTTTGTTTATGTAGTACTGGGTGATGTGTGCCACCAACACCTGGCAAAAGCTTTCTTAAAAATCATCAGTTAGAAGGCTAGAGACGTCGTTTAGTCAGTTGAGTACTTGCCTAGCATGCATGAAGCCCTGGCTTTGATCTCCAGTACCACCTGTACCAGCCGTTATAGCACATGCCTATAATTTCAGAACTTGAGAGATGGAGGCAGGAGGATCAGAAGTTCAAAGTTATCCTTGACTATATAATGAGTTCAAGACCAGCCTGGGCTACATGAGACCCTGTTTATAAAACAACAACAACAACAACAAAACCTATTATATAATTGGTTTTTGCCCAGAAATTTCTAATAGCTTACTGTTATATTCAGTATAAAATCTAGACTGCTTGCTGTGGCCAGTGGCCCTGCAAGTATTTGCCTCAGCTTCTTTCTTAGTCCCGTTATCTGCTTGCCCACTCATCTCTAGCCACACCATTACTTTTGGCTCTGAGCATGCCCTACTCATCCTTGATAGGAGTATTGCTTGACCATCCCTTCTGCCCCATCTTGCCAAGACTAACTCTCTTAAAAATGTTTCTATTTGCGTATATTAACCATACATGCTAATGGGTTCCCTTATGGTAGTGTAATATGCTTTTTCATATTCACCTCATCTCCCTGTCTCGTCTCTCCCTCTCCCTCTGTCTGATCCCCTTCCCATCTAGTCCCCTTTCTACCTTAATCTCTCTTTTTAATGATTCAGTGAGTTTCACTAGTATTGCTTACAGGATCACAGGCGGGCACCTTACCAGTGGCTACACCAAGAAGAAAGTGTCTCCTCTCCCACCACCCCCCACACCATCCATTAACTGCCCATAGATCCTGAGGGAGGGGCGGGGCCTTGTGAGTGTCTATATCCCCATAACAGGATATTGATGGTCCCACATGCCACAGCCATGTGGCCTGGAAGACAGCATTCCACAACACACTACACTGTCTTCCATCTCTTACATTCTTTCCAGTCCCTCTCCGGAGACGGTCCCTGGGCTTTAGTCGGGTACGCATGCCTCCCATTTAGGGCCAAGCACTCAGCAGTCACTTATCCTCAGCTCTCTGACCAGTTCTGGCTCTGCAGTTACGTATGCCCACTACACGAAGCAGCTTCCTGACTAATACTGACAGCAGTGCTGATTGGTGGGCATAGCCACAATTATTTAGAAAGTGATCGGATGATGAATCATATCCATTTTGCAAAAATAACAGCAGTAGCTTCCCCACTCGGGCCAGTGACTTCCCCAGTCGCAGACTTTTGACCAGGTTTCAGCCCCAGATGTGGATTCCCTGTTGTGGAGCAGGCCTGAAATCCAACTAGAAAGTTCCTCGGTATCCCCTTAACAGAGCTCCACTTTGTAGCAATGGCCATATTTTTGCCTGGCCAGTGAGGAGCTGCTCTTTATTGTCAGATGCCAGCCAGCGTCAGTGGCCTCCTCAGCCACTGGTGACAGTGTCACCATGGCTCATTTCACTTTTCATTCTCTCCTCATCTTTATCCGTTTACAATTATCTGTCTCCACTGGAGTGGGAAAATCTCCAAGAGCAAGGCTTTCTTCATCCTTGTCCCTCTTGGGGCTTTCTGTGATCATATCAGTGCAGGTGGATGGGGACGCACAAGATGCTCCTTACGTATTTGTTGAACGATGGTGTAATGACAGTCCTGTGATAATATAACTGTTGTATTATTGCCTCCCTGCTGTAGGTGCTTCTCTGCTTTGGGTCACGTGGCCAAAGCTCGGTTCCTGCATGAGACCAATGAGATTGCAGATCAGGTGTCCAGGGAATATGCAAGTATCCCTCTTGACTCCTTTAGTCTCCCAAACTGTAACTTCTGTTAGTTTTAGTTCCGTGATTCCTAGGTTTGTAGCCTCCCTTCCTTCTTCTACCCTGCCCACCCCTCATCCCTAAAGTTCGACCACTTTGGAATTTCATGAAACCTCAGGCTACTAAGTCCCTTAAAGATCGTTAGCTTCCCAAGTCTGTTAGCATCCATGACCTCCTGGCCTTCCTGTGTCTGCCTATGCTGAGTGACCAAACCTCCCTTTTCCCCGCAGGGTGGAGAAGGAACAGACTTCTATCAGGTCCGAGCTCGTCTGGCCATGCTGGAGAAGAACTACAAACTGGCCGAAATGATCTTCTTGGAACAGGTAATGGGAGAAAGGACATGTACCAGGAGCTGCACCACTGGGATGGAAGAGGGGCTCCTGGGAGGGAAATAGAAAGACTGCTAGTCAATGAGTCTTCTGAAAGTTTGGGGAGAACTTTTAAGCTTAGAGAGTTTATCCCATGCCTTCCTTAGGTTCCTCCTCTGTGTTATCTTTATCTAGGCAAACATCGTCCTTTGGACTTTAATATTTTTCTTCTTTTCAGAATGATGTCTCAGCTTCTCTGCTCCAGAACCTGTCTTTGCAGTTCTTGTGCATAGGGTAGATCCAAGTTTTTGTAGAACTCCAAACTTATATAGTCTGAGAAGCCTTTAAAGCATCTTGTAGTTTATAGTAAATCCATCACTGGAGCCAGGAGTGTAGCTCAGTGGTTGAGCATGGGCTTAACATGTGCAAGGCACTCGATTACATTTCCAATGCACTAGCAGTCATGAGTGCACATACACACACACACACACACGCACGCATGCACGCACGCACACACACCTTAGCCAGGCTGAGCAGAGCTCACTAGTATTGACCCTCTGCCTCCCTGGTGCCCTTTCTTCCATGTGGCACCCCTAGAATGCTGTTGAGGAGGCCATGGACATGTACCAGGAGCTGCACCGCTGGGATGAGTGCATTGCTGTGGCTGAGGCCAAGGTATTGTTTCTGTCCTCTCATCACAAGTGTTCAGAATTAGGACTCACCAATTCTAGAAATCTTCCCAAGGAAGCCATGGGATGTGGAATGGGGTTGGGGCTGGCTGATATGGTGCAGAATTAACATACTGCGCCATGGGAGGAGTCATACTGTCACAGAGGAACCAGGAGAAATGGAAAGTGGGAGAGCTGGGCAGGATGGGATTCTTAGCTCTCTCTGTTTATGTCCAGGGACACCCAGCCCTGGAGAAGCTACGCAGAGATTACTATCAGTGGTTAATGGACACACAGCAAGAGGAACGAGCAGGTGAACTGCAGGAAAGCCAAGGGGATGGGCTGGCAGCCATCAGCCTCTACCTCAAAGCTGGGCTCCCTGCCAAAGCTGCGCGGCTAGTGCTGACTCGAGAGGAGCTGCTGGCCAACACAGAGCTGGTAGAACATATCACCACAGCCCTCATCAAGGGAGAGCTCTATGAAAGGGTATGTTGACTGCCGTTTCCTGGCTCTTATCTCCAGGAATCTCCTGAATCCCTCTGCTACCTAAAGGAAGCGAAGGAAGGGACACATAACTCTGACTGACTGCAAGCATCCCTTCCTTGGGGAGCTGATTCTTGACTGATTGTGTTCTGTGGGTCTCATTCATTGTAGCCATTGTAAATACATACATATATGTATTTACAGGCAGGTGATCTCTTTGAGAAGATTCGAAATCCACAGCGGGCCCTTGAGTGCTACTGTAAAGGCAATGCCTTCATGAAAGGTACCAGCCACTCATGAGTGTTCCCTGGTCCTGTACACTGTTGCCTGCCCAGCACCCCGCATCTCCCTGGGGACATCCCGCATCTCCCTGGGGACATCCCGCATCTCCCTGGGGACATCCCGCATCTCCCTGGGGACATCCCGCATCTCCCTGGGGACATCCCGCATCTCCCTGGGGACATCTCGCTTTCCTCTACACCTTGCCCATCGCCCATGCTTCATCCCTGCCCTGTCTTCCTGAGCCAAGTGCCTCTTCTATCCCTGGTAGCGGTTGAGCTGGCTCGACTGGCCTTCCCAGTGGAGGTAGTGAGGCTAGAGGAGGCCTGGGGGGACCACTTGGTACAGCAAAAGCAGCTGGATGCGGCCATCAACCACTATATTGAAGCCAGGTATGGTGGCCCAGGGACAGAATGGGGATTTGGGCATGAAGTGAGGATGCCACAGCCTAAAAGGAATCTCAGAATGTGGGTTAGAATGTGCCTGAAGGGTCTCTTGGCTCCCTCTCACCCTCCTCTTTCCTCATACATATTTAATGTCCTTTCTGACTGTGCCAGGTGCTCCATTAAAGCAATTGAGGCTGCTCTGGGTGCCCGCCAGTGGAAGAAGGCAATTTATATATTAGATCTCCAGGATCGAAACACTGCATCTAAATACTATCCTCGTGTGGCCCAACACTATGCATCTCTGCAGGAGTATGAAGTAAGGAAGAGTCCCTTTCTGCGGCACTGGAGCAGTGCAGTGCAAGGGAGTAAGGAGGTCCCCTAGAACAAGATGTGGGGGCAGCGCACCCAGCCCACATCCCAGTGAATGAGGAAGATCACTCTGGGCTGCCATACCAGCCAGCTCAAGTGATGCTTCATGAGTAGCTTCAGCATAGCAAGCAGAGACCATCCTCCATGGCAGGTGTGAGACCCTTCAGTCACCAGGTTAGAGAGATGCCCCAGCGCTTAAGAGAACTAGCCATGCAACTAGAATTTAGTTCAGATCCACAGCACCCGCCTGTGCACAGAGCTGTGGGGTGAAGGCAAGAGGATTCCCAGCCTGGGTCTTCCTGGGTGCCAGCCCAGGTAAATGTTACAAGCTGCAGGTTCAGAGAAAGGGACCCTGCCTCAAAGAGATCCCATATATACCACACACACACACCATATATATCATACACACACACACACCATATATATCATACACACACACACACACACCATATATACCACACACACACACACCGTATATATCATACACACACACCATATATATCACACACACATAAATACACACACACCATATATATCACACACACACCTTATATATCACACACACATACCACATACACCACACACACACCATACACACCACACACACACACACACACACACGCACACACGCGTGCACACACGCACGCACGCACACGGGAGCCCACAGCTGTCTCCACCCTGCTTTGATCTAGTCTTTTTCCTGGAGACGCATTTCACTTGTGCTCGCCTTCCCCTCAGCGTCACTTCCAGGTGGCGTGTCAGGCCCTCACATCCCAGCTGAATCTCTTCAATTTCAGATTGCTGAGGAGCTCTACACCAAAGGAGACCGGACCAAAGATGCTATAGACATGTACACCCAGGCTGGCCGCTGGGAGCAAGCCCACAAGGTAGCGAGAGAATGGGCAGTGTCCACGAGGAAAGAACTCTGCGTTAGTGGCCATGTTGCCACACTCCTTCATCTCTGATACCTCTCCTTTACTGGTTCCCTGAGAGTCAAGAAAGACTACTGAAATATACCCAAGACAACATGGATCCCTAGCAACAGGGAAAAATGAGGAGAGGTCCCTGTTCCTTAGCCTACAGCTCTGAAGAGAGCTTGGGAGCCAGGCATTCTGAACTACTGCTCCAAAGCCCCTGGTCACTTGATAACCATGTCCTCTCCCCTGCATTGAAGAGCTCAGTGGAGTAAGCGGGAGTGTGGTGATGTAGCATGCACCCTGCATTCAGGGCCTCACAGTCTTAGATCATGCCCTAGCAGAATATAGTTCTTTGTCGGCTCCTAGTGGGCTGGCTGAGTAGAGCGGCGGTAACTAAATACCAGTGGCTGTTGGGAGAATCCAGGAGTCCATGAGCTGATGAGTTTCCTTGTGCTTGGTGGGAACCCACCCGGGTTCCATGTTCACAGCTGGCCATGAAATGCATGCGACCAGAAGACGTGTCGGTGCTTTACATCACACAGGCCCAGGAGATGGAGAAGCAGGGCAAGTACCGAGAGGCTGAGAGGTGAGTGTGCTGGGGCTGAGGCACCAGAGCTGGGAGGAGGGGTGGCCTCGAGGATGTGCAGCCTCTATCCAGAAGCAGTAGCAGCAGGGATCTAGGTGTAGGAGGCTCCAGGTGCCTTCCCTGTCCTCAGGCTGTATGTGACAGTGGAAGAGCCTGATCTGGCCATCACCATGTTCAAAAAGCACAAGTTGTATGATGACATGATTCGCCTGGTGGGGAAGCACCATGCAGACCTCCTCAGCGACACACACCTTCACCTGGGCAAGGTGAGCCCTTCTGGCCCTGCCCACCCCCACCCCCACCCCCAGCCCCAGCCAGTGCCCAGTCATTCCTTCCATCCTGACACACCATCCTCCAGGAGCTGGAGGCAGAAGGCCGTCTGCAAGAGGCTGAGTATCACTACCTTGAGGCCCAGGAATGGAAGGCAACTGTGAACATGTACCGGTCCAGCGGGCTTTGGGAGGAGGCCTACCGGGTAAGACGTTCATGCATCCCTCTTTCCTGTTCCCACATGACTAATTTTAACTAAAGATTATTTTTGTCAGAAGCAGGGCCACACTTGTATAGAGAAAATTTTACTTAAAATTGTAAGGGCTTATGGATTTTCTGAAACCCATCCTCTGTCCTTAAACATTGTGACCTGAGTTAAGAGACCTGACACTTGGCCCTCTCCAGTGATGATTTGGAGCAGGGTCCTGACCCTCACCATGGCTGAGGCAGGAGGCCAGATTTGACAAGGGGCAGCTCTGCCATGGGCAATGCTCTAGCAGCTTTGCTTTACAGGTGGCCAAAGCCCACGGAGGAGCCAATGCCCACAAACACGTGGCCTATCTGTGGGCGAAGAGCCTGGGAGGAGAGGCTGCAGTTAGACTGCTTAACAAGCTGGGACTTCTAGAGGCTGCCATTGACCATGCTGCTGACAACTGGTGGGTCTGGGATGAAGTTTCCTCTCTACTGGCTCCATCCCTCCCAGAGCATCCTATACACAGAGAAAGAAAACTGACATGCCAATGAAAAATAATTCCAAAAGGGAAGACATGTGAGCCAGGCATTGTGGGCCAGCCTATAATCCTGGCATTTGGGGGTAGAGGCAGAAGGATCAGAGTTCAAGGCCAGCTTTACCTACATAAGAGTTTGAGGCCAGCCTAGGCTACATGGTACCATGCATCAACTAAACCAGATAAACAAAGAGTGAAAAATTGGCCAGACGTGACAATGCACACTTTAATCCCAGCATGGGAAATAGAGGCAGGCAGATCTCTGTAAATTCAAGGCAGCATGGTCTACTCAGCAGGTCCCAGGTGAGCCACCCACGGTTAAATAGCAAAACTCCATCTCAAGAAAAAGAGAGAGAGAGAGAGAGAGAGAGAGAGAGAGAGAGAGAGAGAGAGA
>JADRCD010235794.1:43469-67134 GCA_019843815.1 Montemys delectorum
ATATATACATATATATGTGTATATATATATATATATACATATATATACACACATACATATGAGTACACTGTAGCTGTCTTCAGACACACCAGAAGAGGGCGTCAGATCTCATTACAGATGGTTGTGAGCCACCATGTGGTTGCTGGGAATTGAACTCAGGACCTTTGGAAGAGCAGTCAGTGCTCTTAACTGCTGAGCCATCTCTCTAGCCCATTATTTCAGCTTTTTAATACCTGTTTTTGATTAAGGTTAAAAAGAGAGAGAGAGAGGCGGGGCGGTGGTGGCCCACGCCTTTAATCCCAGCACTTAGGAGGCAGAGGCAGGCAGATTTCTGAGTTTGAGACCAGTTTGGTCTACAGAGTGAGTTCCAGGACAGCCAGGACTATACAGAGAAATCC
The DNA here is from genome assembly GCA_019843815.1 of Montemys delectorum. Lineage (NCBI taxonomy): Eukaryota > Metazoa > Chordata > Mammalia > Rodentia > Muridae > Montemys > Montemys delectorum. Next base: position 43,868 of record JADRCD010235794.1, read on the forward strand.
TGTCTTGAAAAACCAAAAATTAAGAGAGAGAGAGAGAGAGAGAGAGAGAGAGAGAGAGAGAGAGAGAGAGAGAAGGAGAGAGTGAGTTGGGCTGGAGGTCCTGAGTTCAATTCCCAGCAACCACATGGTGGCTTACAACCATCTGTAATGAGATCTGATACCCTCTGCTGGTGTGCAGGCATGCATGTAAGCAGAACACTGTATTCAATAAATAAATCTTAAAAGAGAGAGAGTGTATCGGGCAGTGATGGTGCACGCCTTTAATTCCAGCACTTGGAAGGCAGAGGCAGGCAGATTTCTGAGTTTGAGGCCAGCCTGGTCTACAGAGTGAGTTCCAGGACAGCCAGGGCTACACAGAGAAACCCTGCCTCCAAAAATCAAAAAGGGAGAGAGAGAAAGAGAGAGAGAGAGAGAGAGAGAGAGAGAAAGAGAGAGAGTTAGAGTTAAAAATAATTGTAATATACCTAACTGAACATTTTAAAATTGACATCTTGGGCTGGAGAGATGGCTCAGCGGTTAAAGAGCACTGACTGCTCTTCCAAAGGTCCTGAGTTCAATTCCCAGCAACCACATGGTGGCTCACAACCATCTGTAATGAGATCTGATGCCCTCTTCTGGTGTGTCTGAAGACACTAACAGTGTCATTTAAATAAATAAATCTTTAAAAATTAACATCTTGTACTGGAGAGATGGCTCAGACTATGTTTCCAGCATCCACATGGCAGCTTACAACCATATGGAACCCCAATTCTAGAGGATCCATTGCCCACTCCTAGCCTCCATGGGAACCAGACACAGACAAAAATGCAGTCAAAACACCCATACACATAACATAAAAATAAATAAAATCTTTAAAATACAGACATTTCAATGTAATACTCATTGAACTTAATATTATTGGTATTTGCCGTTCTTTGTTTTGGTTTGGTTTGGTTTTTGTACTGTTTTCAAAACCCAGTGAACATGAAGAGTCTGAGGCTCACAAATAGCTGCAGGTTCTCTGCAGTTCTCATTTCCGTTTTCTCTATACTTTGCTACCGAGATTCTGTCTTTGACCAAGAAAATGCAGTGACCTCAGACAGCACGTACAGCATCTGAAGAGCCAGATGGAACGTCAGCTGGGTCCAGTGGGTCCAGTGGGTCCAGTGCCGCTTAGCCTGGGGAAGGGGGAAGCTGGAGGAGAACTGCAGGAAGGCCATGCAGCCTTGGCACACTTTGCTGCTTCTACCCATTTCCAATCTCTGTTCATCCACTCAGGCAGCTGAACTGTCCATCAAGTTCCTGCCCCCCCAGCGCAGTCTGGAAGTAGTCCGGGTTGTGGGACCCCAGCTGATTGGAATTGGAAAGCACAGTGCTGTACGTAGGGCCTGACCCAATCCCACACACACGCACGGGTGGAACGATGTGGGCCTGGGCCCCGTGGCAGCATTCTGGGCAGAGGGAGGGTGGGAGGGAGTTCACCAAATGGTGGCGGGGTGGCGGGGGGGGGGGGGCGGGGGGAGAAGGACCATTTCGTCAGAGGGAAAGATAGTTTTCATCTGATATCCCACTGTGCAGGCTGCAGAACTCTATCTGAACCTGGACCTTGTCAAAGAAGCAATCGATGCTTTCATTGAGGGTGAAGAGTGGAACAAGGCCAAGCGCGTGGCCAAAGAGCTAGATCCCCGGTAGCCATTGGGAGCTTCACTTTTTAGTTCCTTTTGAAAACACCGGGATTGAGGGAGAAAAGTTGTTATGGGGAGGGTGTGGTGTCCCAGGGCCGTGGGGTTACCAGTCTCTGCTTCTCTTCCCAGGTATGAAGACTATGTGGATCAGCACTATAAAGAGTTCCTCAAGAACCAGGGCAAAGTGGACTCGGTAAGGCTCGCAGACTAGGGGGTGCAGTGCTGAAAGTCTCACTAGGAGGCTGAGCTCTGCCAAGCATGTATAAGGCACCGGGTTCAGTCCCCAGCAGCACAGAAACAAGAAGAGTAAATGCCGGATTCCAGAGGAGGTGCTAGAGATCCTCTCTGTCCCTCAGCTCACTATTGTTCTCTATTTTGGGGTTTTTTTGTTTTTGTTTTTTTGCTCCACAGCTGGTGGGTGTGGACGTAGTAGCCGCCTTGGACCTGTATGTGGAGCAGGGCCAGTGGGATAAATGCATTGAAACAGCTACCAAGCAGGTACTGCGTCTCCTCCCCATCCCCTCTATATTCCCTCCCTGCTTCAGAGCATCCCATCTCTTAACTCCACCAGTGGCCAGTCTGCAAAGGTCCCTAGTGAACATCAGTCTTTGATACTCTGATACTGTGGTCAGAATTGTACGTGCCCTTTACTCCCTGAACCAATCCCTGGTCTCTTGTTGCTGCCGGTTCTTACTGATCTGAGCCTTGTCCATGCCCCCCCCCCCCCCCCCCCCACCAAACTCCCAAACAGAACTACAAGATTCTGCACAAGTATGTGGCTTTGTATGCAACTCATCTGATCCGAGAAGGTGGCTATGCCCAGGCACTGGCCCTCTACGTGCAACACGGAGCCCCTGCTAACCCACAGGTACAGCCTTCCTGGGAATTCATTCACAACCATCCTTTCACTTATCTCTAAGAATCCTGTCCTGAGCCGGGCGGTGGTGGCGCATGCCTTTGATCCCAGCACTTGGGAGGCAGAGGCAGGTGGATTTCTGAGTTCGAGGCCAGCCTGGTCTACAGAGTGAGTTCCAGGACAGCCAGGACTATACAGAGAAACCCTGTCTCAAAAAAAAAAAAAAAGGACTCCTGTCCTGAAACACAGACTCCTTGGAGGATTTACCCCTTGAAGAAGTTACTCAAACAACTGTCCATGCTCTGATCAAAAACACACTGCCTTGTCTGTCCAAGAGGAGAAATATGGACGCCCTTCAAGGGCCATTACTCGTTTGGTTCTCCTATGGAGAACCAGAGTTCTCTAGACAAGGCTGACCTGTTAACACATGGCTGTTCTCACATTTATAAATCCACCCACACTGACTTTATTTTTTGTTGTGAGTTTTATCTGTCTGTTTTCTAAGTCAGATCTCATGTAGGCCAGGCCAGCCTGGAACTCACTATGGAGCCTAGGATAACCTTGAGATCCTGGTCTTCCTGCCAAAATAGTTTTCTTTTTTTTTAAAAAAAAAAAATTATTTTATGCATATGAGTACACTGTTGCTGTCTTCAGACACACCAGAAGAGAGTATCAGATCCCATTACAAATGGTTGTGAGCCACCATGCGCTTGCTGGGAATTGAACTTAGGACCTCTGGAAGAGCAGCTAGTGCTCTTTACTGCTGAGCCATCTCTCCATCCCTAAATAGTTTTCTTAACACCTCTGCCTTCTCCATCAATCTAGGCTCAGCTCCTATACACACTGCTAGCTCACTTAGGTCCCCTTCCCCCTCAACCTCTAGAATTTCAACATCTACAAAAGGATCTTCACTGACATGGTTAGCTCTCCTGGGACCAACAATGCTGAGGCCTACCATAGCTGGGCTGATCTTCGAGATGTCCTCTTCAACCTGGTAAGGAAGGAGGGTCAGTGATGAAATAACAGGGTTCCTTCTCCTGTTCCTGTTCTGGTCTCAGTCCAAATGGCCAGCAGTAACCACTGTACAACCCTCCATGGCTTTCCTCTAACCCCAGAGCCTAGTTGTGTGCTCTCTCTCTCCCTCTCTCTCTCTCTCTAGTGTGAAAACCTGGTGAAGTCCAGCGAGGCAAACTCCGCAGCTCATGAGGAATTTGAGATGATGCTGCTGATCGCTCATTACTACGCTACACGATCTGCAGCCCAGAGTATCAAACAGTTGGTAAGATGCAGCCAGGGAGATTCATAGAGCCCTCAGTCACAAGGATGCACATTCACAGCTAGAAGTCCCAGCTAGAAGTCTGGATCTTCTAGCATAGACCCTTAGACTGCCACGTTTTCCTCTGTGCTTCTTGGTCTAATCAGTCTGAAACACTTGTGAGGTTTTTTGTTGTTGTTGTTGTTGTTGTTGTTTGAGACAGGGTTTCTCTGTGTAGCCCTGGCTGTCCTGGAACTCACTCGTAGACCAGGCTGGCCTCGAACTCAGAAATCCACCTGCCTCTGCCTCCCAAGTGAACACTTGTGAGTTTTTTTTCCCAGACTGCTCCGACCCTAGGGCTCTGTGCCCACAGCCCCACCACCCTCAATCTATTGAAACATTCAGATGTCGTTTTTATGTACTGCCTATAGGCACACAGACATTTGACTTGTTTGATTGTAACTGTGTATACATTTCGTGTACTTGGTCAAATTCTGTACATAATCTGGGGCCAGTTACATTGTTCTGATGAAAAGAACTAAGACCAGAATAGCCTGAGCTCTAGAGTGGTTCAGAACTGTTCCTGGTTTTCTAGCTCCATGCTGCCTTAGTTACAGGCTCACTGGTCTGGCTGCTCAGTCACCATAGGACCAGGATCATAAACTTCGCCTCTAATCCACAGGAAACCGTAGCTGCCAGGCTTTCCGTTTCGCTCTTGCGCCACACCCAGCTACTACCTGCAGACAAGGCCTTTTATGAAGCAGGCACTGCTGCCAAGGTGAGCTGGGGCAAGGGAAGGGTGGGGCTAAAGAAACAAGGAAGTCTAAAGTGGGAAGATGGAGCCTCCCTTGAGCAAAGCCAAGTATGGGACTGATTGAGGAAGACACGATCTGTCTCTTCCTGGAGTGCCCTAACACCCAGAGAAGTAGCACTCAACCTCACAGCCATTTGAACTTTTCTGTTACAGGAAGTTGGCTGGGAGAACATGGCTTTCATTTTCCTCAACCGATTTCTGGATCTGACTGATGTAAGTAGGGAAACTGTCCAGAGCTCAGGACCCTTTGCCTGTCATGAGCTGCGCCTATCTCATGGTTGACTGCTCTGCCCACAGGCAATCGAAGAAGGGACCCTGGATGCCCTGGACCACTCGGATTTCCAGGACACAGACATTCCCTTTGAGGTGCCACTCCCAGCCAAGCAACATGTCCCGGTAAGGGAGCAGGACTGGAGAAGGGAAAGGTGTGACTAGTGGGTTGGCACTGAGAAGGGAGGAGGATGGCTCGGGGTTGCTATCCTTCAGTGACAGCAGCCCTCACGACTACTCAGGGAAAGCAGAGGCAGTGAGTGTATCCCTCAGATCCCAGGGGGACTATTTATATAAGCTGGTGTGTGGCCAAAGGCTTAGGAAGGCCTTCTCCTCCCCCATACAAAGCTAGCACTACCTCTCATCCCCAGGAGGCCCAGAGAGAGGAGGTTCGAGACTGGGTGCTCACAGTCTCGATGGACCAGAGGCTGGAGCAGGTTCTGCCCCGGGACGAGCGTGGTGTCTATGAGGCGTCCCTAGTAGCAGCGAGCACTGGAGTGCGGGCACTGCCCTGCCTCATTACAGGTACGGAACCCCACATCGCCCCACAGTCCCATGGCAAGTAGAAAAGAGGAACAAGCAGCAGCATCCAAACTTCATTTCCGCTCCAGAGCTACCCCTCCCTACTCCCAGGTGCCTATTGCCCTTCCCACTCTCTCGAAACCGCTGTCTTTTCACCTTCTACCACAGGTTACCCCATTTTGAGGAACAAAATTGAATTTAAGCGGCCTGGGAAGGCTGCTAACAAAGACAACTGGAACAAGTTTCTTATGGCCATCAAGGTTAGAGAAGGAGTCTTAAAGACAAAGAAAACAGTGGGGGGGGGGGTGCTGCAAACAGGATTCTCAAAAACCTGCTCCTCATGACAGCCAGGAGCTAATGGTTCCTCTCCTGTTCTCCACTTTGTTCACAGACCTCTCACAGCCCAGTGTGCCAGGATGTGCTCAAATTCATCAGCCAGTGGTGTGGTGGGCTCCCCAGCACCAGCTTTTCCTTTCAGTGACTGGTGCAGCCGAAAAGTTTAGGTCTGTTCCTCATTAAACTTCTGTAAGTAGTGGAGACTGCTGCATTCTTTGCTCAACATCTCTCCACCACAGCACATTGTCCTTTACTCTAAAAGTAACTATAATCAGGCAGAAGACAAAATACAAGTTCTTTTATTACAATTACGTATACCACCCTAGGATCGGGGCCCCTTTCGTAGTAGTAGAAAACACCTGTGGACTTCACCTCAGAAGAACACCTGCCTGGCAAAGAAAAGAGCCAACCTGAGTCAGAGAGCAAGCAACGTAGCAAAAGGCTAGCCCCAGTCCCCAAGAATGCATCCTACCCCAGGGCCTTGGCCTGTCCTAAACCCAGGTTTTCTGTAAGGCCTGAAAATCCTGATGGTGGTGGAGCAGCTGCACATTTTCCTGCCTTTTACACTCAGGAAGTTCAAGCTCTGTCAGTTCCTGCAGCTGCAGGAAAGGAGGGAGTTCAGTAATTGGGCCTTAAATGACACACCAGCTCCTTTTCAACACAACCAGGGTATGGAATGAGCTTTTCCTTCTTCTCTTCCTTACCTGTCCCTGCAACCCTTCCTTCCTGCAGGGCCCAATTCCCCGTAGCGTGAGTGCAGCCACACAACAGTAGCCCGAAAGAGCAGCCTCAGCTGCAGACATGAACAGAGAAGGGATCCAGAGAGCCAAAGCTGTATCCTAAAACCCAAAGTAACAAAGAGGACTAGGCCTTGGAATGAGCAGGAGCCGCACACAGGCAAGGGTGGGGGTTACAGTTTCTCCAATAGCAAGAACAAGCTCACATAAATTCTTGTGGGATCAAAGGAGCAGTCTGTGTGTCCAGGCCCCTGGTCCAGCGGTATAGAAGGATCCATCAGTCCTGGATGGCAATCAGCAATAAGACGGCGGCCACCATTGGCAACAGTGAGCGATACAGCCAGAAGGAGGCCCATGGAGCAGGCAGCAGACAAGAGCAGGTTCATCAAGGCCAGCGTCAGCAGGGCCCAGTGCTAGTGGGGTAGAAGACATGGGTAAACAGCCTGTTTTTAAGTTTCCCCAGGATACTTCAGTTTCTCTATTTGAGGCTCCAGCCCATTGGTAGTCTGCTGAGACACTTCCTTCACCCCTCTCACCAGTCTTGGGCGAAGAAGGTTCCTGGATGCCAAGAGGGCCACAAGTCCCACGGAAACGCTCTGCGGAAGCAACATGCCTATGGCTTACCGGCTCTCAGCGCCCAGCCCAACCCGCCTTGTCTGTCCACCCTCCGCGACGCTCACCAGTAGTCCTGAACCCACGGAGATGACATTGGCTGTGGTGTACTCAGGAGTGACCGCGCCACGGGGGTTGGCCACATGCCGCAGGACAGTACCGTGCAACACAGCTCCCACCAGAAGGTTCACGTGGCCCACAAGGATCAGCGCGAGTCCCACGCGCATTAGCCGCCTGGGCCCTCGGGCGGCATCTGCAAAGTAGGGGGAGGGGCAGAGGCAGACAGTAGCCTTGCAGGGCGGGGCCATAGGCCCAGCCTCGGCCTGTGGGACCACAGGTGCGGATGGAAGCCGTACAACTTACCGAAAGCGCAGACGCGACAGCACCTCATCGTGGCCGCTCTGCCCCCTCCGCCCATGGACTCTACCTGGACCTGGCTTCGCCCCGACGCCGACCAGAAGCGCGGCTTCCGCGCCGCCGCAGGCAGCTCCACCTGGGCCCGCCCCGCCTCTGACCAAAGGCCGGCCTCCAAGAGGCCGCCCTACCTGGGCCCGCCCCGCCCCCACCGGAGCGGCTGCACCACCCACTGAACCGCAAGCACAACACAAGATGCTTTAGCAAAAAGTATACTTTATTACAGCAGCAACTGAGGCGATTCGAATGGCCCCCCGGGGCCACCCCTGCAGCACCACCTTTCTCTCCCGCCCATGCGCCCCGGCGGGATTGTAGAACTCAGCTCCCCCAGTGCCCATGGGCCTCCTGTCCACACAGGTAAGGCAGGAGCCAGCAGGTCAGCTACTAGCCCCCAGCTAGAAGGTGGCTGCTGAGAAGGCCCAGGCCCACGTCTGTGCAAAACAAGTAAACAAAGTGCAGAGGGGAGGAAGAGAAGGGAAGGGGCAGGATGATACTCAACCAGGGAGCCCCTAAAGCCCTCCTGAATAATACGGGGGGGGGGGGGGGGGGGGAAGGGTAATACTGACTGGGGAGAGGGGACAGCCACAGCTTGGCTAGGGGCCTGGCTCAAGTGAGCTCTATGAGGAGACGGTGACAGCGGCTGAATTGAGTGTGCTGTTCCTGGCAAAGTTGAACTTGTTGAGCGTCTCCTCCAGCAGAGAAGTCAGGCGGCTCTGATCAGCCTGGGGAAGAGGCTCAGTGAGGCAGGGCTGAGAGAAGGCAGGGAGGCACCCAGAACACAAGGCAGGACCTCACCTCACTAATGAAGCCCAGCTGAACCAGCTCAGCTGCCAAGTCCGGGATGTTCTCATCTGACAGAAAAAGGAGGGGAGGGTGCGCTTGAGTACAGTCTGGGAGGATCAGAAGCCCTGTAAAACACTGTCCCTGGCCCTGACATGTCAGATCCTCCCTCCTCCAAAAGAAAGGAGACACTCACTTGGCATCAGGTCACAGCTCAGGTGCCGGTTCAGTTTGTCCTCCAGCTTCAGCAAAAGTGTTAGCTAGAAAAAGGACAATCAGAATGAGGGTCCTCCTCCCCTGCAGGCCGTGTGGTCAGCCCTGTGAAGCCCCCTGAGCTTACGTGGTGTTTGACTCCCTCCTCCACAGACTCAATGTTGCACTGCATCAGCACCACCTGAACAGGACAAACATGGAGGACGGTCTAGAGACTGCTCAGTAACACACCAACATCTGAGATTTTCCAGCCCACAGAAGAAAATGGTGGCCAGCAGGCAGAAATGCATTCCGTCCAGGACAATGCCTTGGCTGAGATGTCTCTACCCCCATGGCCAAAAACACAGTCCACTAGAATCCCTACCTTTCGTGTCTCCACCTCAGCTGGCTCAGGAGTTGGAATTTTGACAGAGGGGGGCACAACAGGCGATGTCACCTCCTCCTGCTGTGGCTGCTGAGGCCGAGGCAGCCCAAAGGCTGTCAAAGGGTAGATCCCATTCCTGATGGGAGATGATACAAGTCACACGGACTCTGTGAAAGCTTCAAGACACCTGTCCCTACTTCCTCCCAGAAGCCTGCCCTCCCTCTCTCACCTGACATCTTCAAGGAATTTGTCTAATTCCAGGGCTGGTGACTGAGAGTACCTGGAAGACAAAGTAAGCAGCATGAGATTCACTCTACAGAGCCTTGGGGGCAGTGACCAGTCTATCCCTTTCAGACCCTCAGCTGCTTACTCACAAAGTCTGAACTGCTTCTCGTCCTGGCCCTGCAGGGATCTCAGCTAGTACAGCACTGGTATCCATGTTTTTGGTGATCTCCTCTAGAGCATTCTCTGGGATCATGTCTGGTGGCATAATGGGGTGGAGTATTATATAAGACAGACTTGTTTCACACTAGGCAGAGGACAGGGTAAAGAATCTCTTTGGTAACAGAAAACTAAAGACACTAAGCCAGTGATGGAGGCCCCACGCTGGATGAAAACTCCTAATAATCTTTGTATAGCCTGGATTCAGTCCCAGGACCAATTCCTAGTACTGTCTAGGGGACTCACGTTGGTGTCCCACAATACAGTGAGCAGCAAGAAGCTTGAGTGAGGGCACTTCAAACAGTGCTGGGTGGAACAGAAGTTCTCTGGCTGTTGGTCTCTGAGCAGGCTCAGACTGCAGGCACTTTTGAATAAACTCCTGTAAGAGAACAAGAAACTGGAACAGGCATCTGGCAAGACTATTACATCTGTATAACTTTCATTAGATTTAGCAAAGTGTTTCCTACATGCTTGGAATTCAAACTTATTGGGGAAACATTGATGCATTTCCTGATAGGGCTTTATATCTATATGGTAATGTATAAACTTATCTTAAGTCTTTCTGGCTTTTCTTTCTAGACATTTTGTTTTTCTAAGACAGGGTCTCATTATATGGCTTAAGCTGGCTTAGAACTCACTGCATAACTGTATAGCTCAGGTTGTCTCTGAACTCGAAATCCTCCTGCATCAGCCTCTGAAGTGCTGAGATTACAGGCATGAGCCACCACGCCTAGCTTTGGTATTACTTTTCTACTCTCCAACCACAACTGTGGTTTTGGAGATAAGGTCTGTCTGTGTTGCCCTGGCTGTCCTGGCCCTCACTATGTAGACCAGGCTGGCCTTGAACTCACAGAGATCTGCCTTCTAAGTGCTGGGATTAAGAGGTACACCATTACTGCCCACATTATATTTATTTTTCTTTAATGTTGAAACTTAGTATTTCTTTTTATTGTTTTTATTAGCTCATTCATGGCCAACTTTCTTGGATCTTTGCCAAATTTAAGTTTTTCCCTTCCCAGACTTTTGTTTTGTTTTTGTTTTTGTTTTTTGAGACAGGGTTTCTCTGTATAGCCCTGGCTGTCCTGGAACTCACTCTGTAGACCAGGCTGGCCTCAAACTCAGAAATCCACCTGCCTCTGCCTCCCAAGTGCTGGGATTAAAGGCATGCACCACCACCACCTGGCCCCCTTCCCAGACTTTTAGCAAACTATTATGGTCAGTGATAGTTACCATCTTCTTTTTTCTCCCAAGCCTATTATCACAACTTCCTTTGTCTACAATTGCTGATTGCCCACATTTTCTAACCATTCCACCTCCCTTTCTGCCTCTGGTCAAATCCCATGCCAACATGCTTTCTTACTTTCAGTTTTAAGGGACAACAAAGTCACATACCTGATCTTTCACCTAATAATCCCACCCTAATGTGAACTAGAACTGGATTCACTCTTAACTCTTCCATTAGATCTCTACTTCTTGCTCCTCACTACTGTCTCTGATTAACATTAACTGTTCCTTCCTCATTTTGTTTCTGAGACAAGGTCTAATGTAGCCCAGGCTAGCCCTGAACCCTATGTAGGGGAGGATTACCTTGAACTCCTGATCCTTCTATCTCTACCTCCCAAGTACTAGGTTTTTAGATGTATTGCCTCCATGCTTGACCTGAGTTAACTGTTCTGGTTCAGACTGTCCCGCCTCACTATAGTTAAGCTACAGTGACTCATAATTCCTTCATCCTTTAAGTCTTAGCTCATTAAACATAAAACCCCAAATGACTAGTTTGATATGTAAATGCCAAGATATTGTATAAGAGTGTGTGGCAAAGGCCTGAGGTAACCACTCAATCAGTTCTCTTTTATGTAGAGACATTTACCTAGCAAACAATTTTTAACTTCCACACTACCTATCTGAACCCTTAGCTGTGTGCTTAGAATCAAAAGTTTCTCACAGGAAAAGTGTAGTTTATTCTTTTCCATTTTGATTCTCCTCTTTAGCTCTTAGAACATTTGGGACCTCTTGGGAAGTACAATAAACTTGAAAGTCAGTTAAGGAGGGACGTTGATCCCGATTGAGTCTTACCCTCTGTAGTGAGTCTTCTAGTAGCTGGATGGCACTGCTGATGGCTTCCTGTGGCACATAGGAGGACTCACCATTGCCCTGAATCTCCAGCACTGCCATCTGTAGTGAGGAAAACCCAAAGGAACAACTGAAATCTAAGACACAAACCCACAAACCCAGTGCTCCCACAACCCCTTCCCCAAGAACAGCACTCCCTTTCCACATTCCGATCTCATGCTTTCTCTCTCCCGTCCCTCATAGGTCTCCTCACCTCTAGTGCACACATGCCAAAGGAGTAGATGTCCACTGCTGTTGTCACATTTGTGACTTCTAGAGAAAACAGATGGGTATTAGGAGAGAGAATGGATTTGGGGGTTGGGAGGGACAAGCAGCAGGGAAACTTTAAAAAAAACAAAACAATATATGCAAGTCCAGAGAGTTGACCATTTTGTTATATTATCCCTGTATCTCACTCAGATTATAAAGTATAAAACCAAGATTTGGGGTGGCTCTGGCAGGGCCTGATCTTTCAGGGAGGGAGTAGGTAGAGGGGCACAATCTGTCTGAGGGACTTTTTTTTTTAAAGCTGAGTCTGAGAATGGGGCAGAGAGACAAGGCTACCTCACCTCCATACTCTGGTGCAAAAAAGTGTAGATTCTTCTGTTCTTCCCGGCAAGTCTTCACATGATTGTTGATAGTGTCAGGAGCCACTAGGAGTAGGGAGACACCCACAATCTAACCACCACCACCACCAAAGCATGATCTTACTCTACAGAGTCTCCAAAAGCCATTTTTCTCCTGAAGCCTCCTTTCTAATACTCAATAGACACAAACTATCACTTTCCCAATCCTGAGCTAGACTCCATATAAACACCACCTAGATTCCCTTTCTGCAGCCTTTATTTCTCGTCTAAGGTACCTTAACTCAGAAACAACAAAGTCTGTGCACTCTACAAACAGACACTGAGGGCTGTAGGCTCATCAGCTAACACAGTCAAAGGAAAACCTTTCATTTGGCACCTGCTCATCTTTTCAAAGTCCCAGAACTATGAAATCCACAGCCCCACAAAAAATGCTAATTTTAATGCACTCATCCACCCTGTATTAACATAAAAATACAGGCAGCCCTTCCTACTGTGAGACAACTAGACACCTCATAAACCGGGATAAGAAAGGCAAAGCAGTATTAACACAGATCCAAGGAGCTAGCCTCTTCCTTACCCAGCTGTGATGAATGAAACTTAAAAAAAACCCAAAAACCTCCAAAGTGAACGAATACCCTAAAATCAGTTTTACTTTTTAATTTACCAAAACTTTTTAGATCCCTGTCTAAAACCTTATTATTCCTCAACAACACCTACCACAAGACTGAACAAGGAACCAGGGCCAGGCCTAAGCTGGACTCACTCTGATCATAACAATGACTACAAATCACAGAGAATCTAGGAGCACAGTATGATTTAGGGAGCCAGCCTGATGATGAAGGGGATATGACTCTTAAGAGGAAGTGTCCAGCTAGGCAGAATCCACAGGAAACAAGCAGGTTACAAAGGGACAAGCAGGTGGAGGGCCGGCAGGGCAAAAGCTAAGCAGGCATAATTAGGCACGGGAAGCAGGGAACAGGCCTTGCTCCCACGACTGCATGCACTGGGCAGCCGCAGAGGGAGCAAAGGGAGCACAAACAGAGCCCCAAATGGGGCAGAGGGAGCTCTCACCATTAGCAAAAATCCTATGAAAGACTGTTGGGAACAGAGCAGCCCGTAAGCGGGAGGGAGGAAAACAGAGAAAAGTTGTGAGCGATGGAGCAGCCAAGCCCCAGACAAATGGTAACCACACACAGACACGGCACACAGAAATGTCACTGCACACAAATACACGGCAAATGAAAACACTCACAGCAGGCAGTCTGGAACCTCTTTGGTAGGGTTTGGCCCGAAGGGCTAGAGTCAGACCTCATATCCATCTCTTGCCCTTTCCCAGCCTCTTAGCAACTTCTCTGTATTATTCCAAAGTTCTCTCCAAGAAGTACAAGATTGTATATCCTAACCCATTTCCACTAATTGATCTCTCTATGAATTACCTCTACCAAAAGCCTATCTATTATCACCAGCTCATACCTCAGAATTTGCTGTTCCCATGCCTTTTATCTTACCCCCATGGATCCCAAATTCCCGAGGCTCCCCTGCCCAGAATCTCTCCCTCCCCTCACCAGAGCCAATCTTGATGAGTCCGTTGTGCTGGATGAAGATGGTGTCACAGGTCAGGTTCCCATGGATGATGGGAGGGTCACAGGAGTGCAGGTAGCTGTGGGGGCACTGGGCTGTTAGAGGGGCCACTAGGAAATTAAGGGCAGGGGGAACCCAAGGGTTAAGAGGAGTAAGGGCCAGCTCTCCTCCTCGTCATAACGATAATCCCTATACTCTGACTCTCCATTATGCCAGGTATCTTAAGTAAGACAAGCACTAGGAGAAAAGGCTGGGATATTGATGGTTAGGACATCAGGAGGACCCCACAAGGGGGCCTAATCTTGTCAGTATGTGACTCAAAGAAACTGGGGAGAGGTAGAATAGAAAAGCAGAGTAGTGCCTTGCAATGTGTGTAAGGAACTAAACCAGGAGAGACTGGGGGGAAAAAACTAACCAGATGTTACCTACCTTAGGGCAGAGAGGATCTGTGTACACCAGCGTTTCCAAGCCTGGAAAAAAGTTTGGTCCCATGATCAGCAGAAATACCCCCCCCTCCCCCTCCCCCTTTCTTTTGCTTTTTCTTTCCCCCCTCCCCCCCTTTCCTTCGCTCCCTTCTACCTACCCTCCTTTTGCACGGTTTCAAAACACACACACACACACACACACACACACACACACACACACACACAGAGCACGCTTTCAGTATCCTGAAACTATGTAAACCACACTGGCCTCAAACTCTCTGCCTTCTGAATCAAAGGCATGCAACAAATACCAAACCACAACTCGTGATACTTTCCTGTCTTAGCCTTCCTACTTGTCCTTGCTATCCCTCCCTAATTGGTTTCATAATTTCCACCATCTTTTTAAACCCCTAAACAAAGCCTAAAACTATGTCTAGCTTTTCTTCGTACCTTTTCATTCATAGTCTTGTGGTTCTTTTTGGTCTTCTTCAGAAACTGCTTAAGACTCCCAGAGGACATGTATTCTGTAATGAAAATCACCTAGGGAAGACAAAGCACTTACTATTAAGGCTTTATATTAGAAATGATCTCTAACCTGGTGACATTTACACCAGATACATACTAAATTGTGTTTTTCAACTTTCCTTTTCTTTTTTTTTTTTTTTTTTTTTTTTTTTTTTTTTTTTTTTTCTTTTTTTTTTTTTTGTTTTTTTTTTTTTTGAGACAGAGTTTCTCTGTATAGCCCTGGCTGTTCTGGAACTCACTCTGTACTCTGTAGACCAGGCTGGCCTCGAACTCAGAAATCCACCTGCCTCTGCCTCCCAAGTGCTGGGATTAAAGGCAAGCGCCACCACCGCCCGGCTTAACTTTCCTTTTCTTTAGTATCACTTTCCTAGGCTTAAGAGCACAATGAGAACACAGAAGCAAGCAAATGCGCACTCACTTCCCCCATCTTTACTGGGAAACACTACAGGTATCAGATGATACCTACTCTCCCTGCCACAGCAGCAGATTTCAGTTCTTGTGTCAAATTCACCTAGTTTCAACCTCTGAATGTGCAATGGACAATATATGCACCTGCTCTCTGGCAAACTGAGGAAACTCTAGGCAAAAAAATCTTACCCTAGCCTTGTTCTCTTTAACATCAGCCCAATACTTGTGAAACTTAACAATGTTAAGATGTTCCAGCTGAATCAAATTATCAAACACTGCTCGGACCTTCTCCTGGAGCAAGAGAGACAGAGTGACAAGAGTTCACACATCACTGTAATAACATGAAAAGCCATTCCCTACCCCTCCCCATGGATGAGCTAACCATAAAAGCTTTCCTCACAGTCACTTTCCCAACAACAACAACAGCTACTTAAATAGGCCCCCAGGCCTCATCACCTACCTCCTGCAGTTTGTAGTTCTTTCGTTCAGAGAACTGTACCTCATTCCACACAACCTCCACACCTTCCTCTGTATCCATGGCCAGGTATGCACTGTCAATACCTGGTACATTACGCTGATTCACCTGAGAAGCAATTCAAGTGGAATTAAGGTACTTCAAGAAGCTGCCATTTTAGTATTCCATATGATCATCTTCCAGCTCTGCCCTACTCATGTCCGTTCTGTTCTTCTGGACAGCTACTCTAGTTCTCCCCGCTTACAATTTACTCTCCCAGGAACTCCATCACCACTACCTCACCTCTTCTCGCCTCTTCTGCCAGCGCCCACAGGGTGATTCTTCCAAGATCTCAGACTCATCTTCACTTTCTTCTTCTTCCTCGGGAGAAGCAGCTGAAGTTGTAGAGGTCACAGGAGGTGACACAGAAGTCAGGCCAGGAGCTGAAGATGAGGATTCTACCTTTGGGTCTGAGCCACTGCTGACTACTGTTTGGGACTCCCCTTCCGACATGCTGGAATGAACACTCAGCCTGCATTTGTTGGGTAGAGTCAGAAAACAATGGTCAAAAATAGATGTATAAAACTTTAGTAATCTTATTTTCATCTTCATCCTTAAAAATACATCTTCCTGTTTCCTTTAAATCAAATTTACTCTTACCTAAATACTGAAATGTGAATGACTCTCCGGTTTCTAGAACACAAGTTACCTTAGTTGAAGACCACCCAGAAGTGCTACACACACAAGACTAATGACAATATAGTCCACTTTAGTCAAACCCAAATATACAATAAAATCTGGTGACCCATTCCCTCTCAGTAAATAGTGTTGCAATTAATATACTTCCCATTGGCTCTCCATGGGCCTCAATTTTGAGTATGCTCAAGAACTAGGGCGTACAGGCATTACACAGAGCAGATGACTCTAGACTCTAAAATGTCCCACTGAGACACACAGCCCTATGGGCCTATACCATCCTTAACCAACTAGCCAAAACTCCCAAAGGTGATTTATCCAACTAGACCAATAATGACATTATCCATCTTTCCTATATATAGGTAGACGCAGACTTTGGGCCAAGTGACCAGCAGGCGCAACTTCCATCTCTAATGACCTCATTTTCCTTATGATGTGTGTGGCAAGTGGGTATTGTTTAACAACATTTCTTTTCATTTACTCACTGAAATGTTTAGTAACGTTTGTAGGTTATTGTAGGTCATACACTGGGAGGGTGCTTGAGATAGATCAGTGAACTAAAATAAATGAAATGCCTGCACTAAACTAAGCACAAATTCAAAAACAAAACATATCAAAGATCTCATGTTTCCAGCTTTCCTTTGCATTGCTCAAAGGCTCTGACTTTTCCACTCTCTGAGGCTCTAGATCTGATACCAGTTACCTCCTTCAGGAACAAATAATTCAAGCTATAGCTTTTATAGGGAAAGTATTAAACAATAACATTTCTGCAGGGAGAAGTTTCTAATTAACCCATATCAAAAAAAAAAAAAAAAGATAATCAAATGAACACAGACTGTAAAAAAACTGAAACCTGCCAGTGGTGGCAAACGCTTTTAATCCCAGCACTTGGGAGGCAGAGGCAGGCGGATTTCTGAGTTCGAGGCCACCTGGTCTACAGAGTGAGTTCCAGGACAGCCAGAGCTACACAGAGAAACCCTGTCTCGAAAATAACCAAAAAAAAAAAAAAAAAAAAAAAAAAAAAAAAAAAACCAACAAACCTCTGTGTGATTAGCTCAAGGAAGAGCTGTCTAGTAAGAAAGTGACACCCTGGAAAGTAAACTTGCACTCCAGAGTTCAGAATACCTGAAACCTACAATCAACACCAGCATGGCCATACACCCCTGATGCCCCTTTCTACACATCTCTCCCCAGCCTATACTGTTTTATCTGAATCGGGAGATTTGTATTAATGTTCTAGTAAACTCAAAGAACAACACAGCACTACAAGGGAAAAAAAAATTCTAGGGCTGGCCAGATGGCTCAGCAGGTAAGAGCACTGACTGCTCTTCCAGAGGTCCTGAGCTAAAATCCCAGTAACCAACCACATGGTGGCTCACAACCACCCATAATGAGATCTGTCGCCCTCTTCTGGTGTATCTGAAGACAGCTACAGAGTACTTATTTATAATAATAAATAAATCTTTGGGCCGGAGAAGAGCAGAGACTGAGTGAGTGGAGCTGACCAGAGCAAGCAGTGGTCCTAAAATTCAACTCCCAACAACCACATGAAGGTTCACAACCATCTGTACAGCTACCGTGTACTCATATACATAAAATAAATAATAAATCTTTAAAAAAAGGGGGGGCCTCGAGAGATGGCTCAGCAGTTAAGAGGACTGCAACCACATGGTGGCTCACAACCATCTGTAATGGGATCTAACACCCTCTTCTGAAGTGTCTGCAGATAGCTACAGTGTACTTACATATAATAAATAAATCTTTTTTTAAAAAAAAAATCTGGTAGGATACTTCCCCACTTTAATTTCTTTCTTTCTTTCTTTTTTTTTTTTTTTTCCAGGACAGGGTTTCTCTGTGTAGCCCTGGCTGTCCTGGAACTCACTCTGTAGACCAGGCTGGCCTCGAACTCAGAAACCCGCCTGGCTCTGCCTCCCAAGTGCTGGGATCAAAGGCGTGGGGCACCACCGCCCGGCTCCCACTTTAATTTCTAAGGAAAGTCCTTGCCTACCCTAGAAAGTCTCTTCAGTCTGCCAAGACAGCTATTAGTTTCGTGCATGTCTTAATAAATCAATAAAAAAGATGAATTAAGGGTCACTTTTTCCTCCGTTCCCTATCAAGGACCTAAGAAAATAATAAAGTCTGTTTCAGCTACACTGACACGATGTACATCCAATCTCAACGGATAAGTGAAATTCTAGCGAGATACAGCAGAAGATACTCTAGAATGTCAAAGCTGTAGCCTATGGAATCTAAAACTACTGGACCAAGGACACAGAGAGCCCCTCCACAGGGCGCTTGGAGAGATGAACTGTCCCCAGAGACAAACATCTAGAAGGTACATTTCCCTCTCCAGTCATGTCCCAGGAGGTAAAAATAAGAGCAGTGCCTAAAGATCTCCAAGCACTCCCGCAACAGATGAAGAAACTTGTGCAACACTGGGGGATCTGCCTCAGGGCTGCTGGCAGTTTTAACGGGGATCACCGTGGAAAAACTCATTTGCATCGGTGAGGGTTATCTCCTCGAAGCCTCTAGCTACCCTGAGGGCGCATAGTACAGTCACTCCGGGGCATTGTCTATCAGCTCGCGAAGTTGTTCTCCCTCCCAGCTTCCACTATTAGTTGAAAGCCCTCTGCACATCATCCCGCCTAGCTCGCAGCCACAGGCAGCTCCGAGGAAACCCAGAAGGCCTCTGAGGTCAGCAGAACTGCTCAGTCCGAGAGAATGCAAGCTCGGAGGTAGGAGGCCCTCAGCCTGTCAACACTCCAACAGGTCGCCCGGCCAGGATCTGGAAGGAAGCGGCGGCGGGCGGGCAGACAGTGGCCGGCCGGGAGACCAAGCACCACAGCCACCTCGTCAAAGGCCGGCTCCGCCGCGCCGTCAGGCCGCAGGCCACGCCCCCGCGCCCGGCGCGCCGCCCCGCGAGCAGGCTGGGCCCGGACGCCGCGCTTCCTTCCGCAGGCCCTCGGGCCCGGGCCTCCGCCCCGCCCCCGCCCGCCCCGCCTCTCGCGGCCAGAGTTCCAAGAGAACGCCGGGGCCCCCCGACCCGCGCCCGCAGAATTCCGGGCCGCCGCGGCCACGCCGAAGACACCAGGAAGGCGGGCGGCGCCCTGGGGCCAAGGTGGCCCCTCAGCTGCGACGGGCCGGGCTAGGTCGGGCCTGACTCCGAGAGAGCAGGGCCGCCCGACAGCACCCGCCCGCCGCGGCCCGCCCGCCCGCGGCTCGGGGTGATCCTGCCGCCCTTCCACGAGCCCCTCCCTCCAAGGCCTCTCTCTCCGGAGCTCACCTCCCGACTCCGCGCCCGCAGCCTGCGCCTCAGCTCCAGCTCGGGTTCCGGGGCCTCGGATCGCAGCGACTCCCTCACAGCTGCGCTCCGCAGCGCAACCGAACTGCGGGCCCCGCCCTCGCGGCGTCCGGACCAACAGTGGGCGGTGCCGCACCGCCGCCAGGTTTCCATTGGACAGGGCGGCGGGGGGCGGTTCCCACAGACAGGCGCTCTCAAGGCAGTCTCCTGCCGCGTCTCCTCCCCTTGCGGGGTTCCGGCGGGCCGCCTGTCGGCGTTGTCTTCTTGTCTCTCTGTCCATCCTCCTCCTAGTCGAGGTGCCCCCAAGTAATTCTGCTGGACGAAAGGAACGCCTTCTCTCTCTCCTTGAAAGCGCCATGACAGTCCTAATCCTCCGAATAGACAAAAGGAACGGAAGACGCAGCCTCTCAATCCGAGGGACGAACCCACCCACATTCCCCTTTTGGGAAACAGTGCACGGGTCATCAAATTTTCAGAAAGCTTTTTTTTTTTTAATCGCTTAACATGAAAACTAGTAGTTGCTGATTTGCATAACATTATTTACCCAAACATAACCTCATTCGACCCACATAAGGGAGAACCCATTGAAATTATCCAGTGATAGTTGGCAAATTCGAAAAAGAAAACAAAACAAAAAAGTTACTCAAATTTAAGTTGACATGAGCGCAAAATAGAATCCGAAGAAGATCCAAAACTATCCTTGAAAAGGTATTTGGAAAGAATTTAGATTGGCTGTGAGTTAGTATAAAGAATTACAATAGATTCTGGGTAAGCCATTGATCTTGGAAACTTAAAGGCAGAATTTAAGAGATGAAAATTCATGCTACCATTATCCATGGATTATCAAGGAAGAAGGATGACTTATCTGAATCTGAGAATGTCACCATCACCAGTTTTACTGTCCTTAAAGGGACTAGTTAATCCTAGTCCACGGGTTCAGGCAGAAATCCTGTAGCGACTCATTTGTTCTCATCTCTTCACTTTAAAATGCTTGCTTTAAAAACTGAAATTTCAACAATGCCAGGCAGATCTCTGAGAAGTCAAGGCCTACATAGTGGGACTCTATCTTAAAAACAAAAACCAGCCGGGCGGTGGTGGTGCACGCCTTTAATCCCAGCACTTGGGAGTCAGAGGCAGGCAGATTTCTGAGTTTGAGGCCAGCCTGGTCTACAGAGTGAGTTCCAGGACAGCCAGGGCTACACAGAGAAACCCTGTCTCCAAAAAACAAACAAAACAAAACAAAACAAAACAAAACAAAAAAACAACTTTTTTTTCACCCAGCATAGTAGTACATACCTGTAATCCTATCACTCAGTAGGTTAATGCCATGTGTTCAAGGTCAGCACAGGTGATAGAGCAACACTGTGTCAAGAAAAAATAGAATTCTGATGTTGGATTAAAAGATGCACTTACCTAAAATGTCTAGCACACCGTTTCCAAGTTTGTTCTAGTATCAAAGAGAAGGATACTCGTCCTCTTCAAATTAGCCTTTCTGCCTCCTGGGCACCAAAGCAATTGGACTCCTGAACCATGGCAAGCATTCATTACATATCTGTTCCTGCTACTTTAGTTCCTATTATTTTCTGTCAGTACTATCAGCCTTTACACTTCAACTAGCTATTTCAAATGTGCGTAGAGGATCATTTGGCAACCTCATTTTCTGTTATTCTCTCATGTATACTTAAAGTGGTCAACTGCTGCCTACATTTTTACCACTTCACTTAAAAACGTTTTTTGTTTACAAAAGTAATAAATACTAGCCAGATAATGGTTGTGCATGCCTTTAATCCCAGAAATCTGGAGGCAGAGGCAGGTGAATATCTGTGTACTTGTAGCTAGCCTGGTCTACAGAGCAAGTTCCAGAACAGCCAGGGCTACAGAGAGAAACCCTGTCTTGGAAAAACCAAATGCAAACAAAAAAGTAATGAATGCTTATTATAAAAACTCAGAAACTAGCTTGACTGTGGCCCAAGCCTTTAATCTTTCATCTCAGGACTCAGGAAGCAGAGGCAGGAGGATCTCTGAGTTCAAGGCTAGCCTGGTCAATAGAGTGTGTTCTAGGACAGCCAGGTCTACACAGAGAAACCATATGTGGGAAAAACAAAACAAAAACAAAAAAGAAATCGATATGGAGACAGAGTCTAGCAATCAAGAACACTCTCTGCTCTCGTAGATAACCCTGGTTTGGTTGTGAGCACCTCCACGGCAGCTCATAATTATCTGTAGCTCCAGTCTGAGAAAATCTGGCACCCTCTTTTGGCCTCCATGGAACCTAGGCGCGCATATGGTGCACACACCTATATGTAAGCAAACACTCATAAGAATCATAAACATTAAGATAAATCTTTTGAGCTGGGTGTATGGCTCTTGCTGATAATCTCAGCACTCAGGAGCCAGAGACAGGAGGATTTCTGCATTAGAGGCCAGCCTAGTTTGCAGTACTTGCTCCAGAACTGGGGGATTCCAGGGAAACACTGTCTCAGTAATATAGTAACCAAATAAACCTTTGTTTAAAGCCACTAAAAACCAGGAGTCTCAAAAATATTTCAATATATATATATATTAATATGTATGTATATATTATATACACATAGTAACTTTTATGAACCAGGCACTGTTTTGTGTTTTGTTTTGTTTTTTATTTAGTGTGTGTCCAATAAGAATGTTGCTGGTCCCTAGACAGTTTTAATGAGCTCATGTTAATTTAATACCCATAACAATCACATACTTTTTTTTTTTTTTTTTTTTTTTTTTTTTTTTGGTTTTTTGAGACAGGGTTTCTCTGTGTAACCGTGGCTGTCCTGGAACCCACTCTGTAGACCAGGCTGACCTCGAACTCAGAAATCCTCCTGCCTCTGCCTCCCAAGTGCTGGGATTAAAGGCATGAGCCACCACTGCCCAGCTAATCACATACTTATTAACAATTATTTTAGTGTCTCCTTATAATCCTACTACCTTCAAATAATTAAGATTTTCCTTTTGAGTCAGACATGGTAACACATGTCTTTAATGCCAGCACTTGATAAGCAGAGTCAGACAGACCTCTGTGAGTCAGGACACCCAGCTGTTACACAGGGAAGCCTTGTCTCCAAAAACAAAAACAAAACAAAAAATATTTTAATTTTGTTCCTTTGTTTTTGCGACAGGACTCTCTAGGTAGCCCTGAAAGTCCTGGAAATCACTGTATAGACAAGGCTGGTTGTGACCGAAGAGATCCACCTGCTTCTGCCTCCAGAGAGCGGGGGAGATTTACACCATCACACCTGGCTGCGGGATGCAGTCCCCATCACTAAGCCATCTCTCCAATCCCTGTACCATACTCCCTGTATCACTTTCATCTTATCAATACAGTATTGCATTTCCCAAATGTATCCATTGGACAATGGAATGAATTCCAGTATTCACTATTATAATATTAGTTAAGTTAGTAAGTATTCTGTTGTATCTTGCCTGTTTATAAAATGATTAACTGGAGAAATAAATACAGGTACTGAATTGGCGTGTTAGATTTTATAAAGAAGCTTTATCAGGACGAGGTTCTGCTGGCTGGGTGGAAGAACATGTACTACATATCCACTTGTGCTTGTTTGAACTTTATGCTAGTTATATATTTGTATTTATGAAATGGAATAGGACCAGCTCACTAGTAAAATGCTTGCCTAACATGTGTAAGAGTTTATGTTTGATCCCTATAGGAAAAAAGATGAGAGGAGGAGGAGGGGAGGGTGAAAAAAGAGAGGAAGAAAACACTGGAGGGGAGAAAGGAGCTAGTTAGCACAGGGCACTTCCCTGAGTGATTCAAGGAGCTAGTTAGCACAGGGGCACTTCCCTGAGTGATTCAAGGAGCTAGTTAGCACAGGGGCACTTCCCTGAGTGATTCAAGGAGCTAGTTAGCACAGG
>JADRCD010235795.1:0-51415 GCA_019843815.1 Montemys delectorum
TACCTTGGAGTGACTCTAACTAAGCAAGTGAAAGATCTGTATGACAAAAACTTCAAGTCTCTGAAGACAGAAATCGAAAAAGTTCTCAGAAGATGGAAAGATCTCCCATGCTCATGAATTGGCAGGATTAATATAGTAAAAATGGCCATCTTGCCAAAAGCAATGTACAGATTCAATGCAATCCCCATCAAAATTCCAACTCAATTCTTCACAGACTTGGAAAGAACAATTTGCAAATTCATCTGGAATAACAAAAACCTAGGATAGCAAAAACTATTCTCAACAATAAAGGAATCTCTGGTGGAATCACCATCCTGGACCTTAAGCTGTACTATAGATCAATTGTGTTAAAAACTGCATGGTATTGGTACAGTGACAGGCAGGTGGATCAATGGAATATAATTGAAGACCCAGAAATGATCCCACACACCTATGGTCAATTGATCTTTGACAAAGGAGCTAAAACCACCCAGTGGAAAAAAAGACAGCATTTTCAACAAATGGTGCTGGCCCAACTGGTGGTTAGCAAGTAGAAAAATGCAAATTGATCCATTCCTATCTCCTTGTACAAAGCTTGAGTCCAAGTGGATCAAGGACCTCCACATAAAACCAGATACACTGACACTTATAGAAAAGAAACTGGGGAAGAGCCTGGAGCACATGGGCACAGGGGAAAATTTCCTGAACAGAACATCAATAGCTTATACTCTAAGATCAAGAGTTGACAAATGGGACCTCATAAAACTACTAAGCTTCTGTAAGGCAAAGGACATTGTCAATGGGACAAAACGGCAGCCAACAGATTGGGAAAAGATCTTTACCAATTCTGTATCTGATAGAGGGCTAATATCCAATATATAGAAAGAACTCAAGAAGTTAGACTCCAGAGAATCAAATAACCCTATTTAAAAATGAGGTACAGAGCCAAACAAAGAATTCTAAACTGGGGAACACCGAGTGGCTGAGAAGCACCTAAAGAAATGTTCAACATCCTTAGTAATCAGGGAAATGCAAATTAAATCAACCCTGAGATTCCACCTCACACCAGTCAAAATTGCTAAGATCAAAAACTCAGGTGACAGCAGATGCTGGCGAGGTTGTAGAAAGAGGAACACTCCTCCATCGCTGATGGGATTGCAAGCTAATACAAGCACTCTGGAAATCAGTTTGGCGGTTCCTCAGGAATTTGGGCATAATACTACCAGAGGGCCCAGGTACACCACTCCTGGGCATATACCCAGAAGATCCTCCAACATGTAAGCACTATGTGGCACTATGTTCATAGCAGTCTTATTTTATAATAGCCAGAAACTGGAAACAACCCAAATATCCCTCAACAGAGCAATGGATAAAGAAAATGTGGTACATCTACACAATGGAGTACTACTCAGCTATTAAAAACAATGAATTTATGAAATTCTTAGGGAAATGTATAGATCTGGAGAATATCATGCTGAGTGAGGTAACCCAATCACAAAAGAACACACATGGCATGCACTCTCTGATAAGTGAATATTGGCCCAGAAGCTCAGAATACCCCAAATACAATCCATAAGCCACAAGAAACTCAAGAAGAAGGAAGATCAAAATGTGGATGCTTCGTTCCTTCTTAGAAGGGGGAACAAAATACCCATGCAAGGAGTTGCAGAGACAAACTATGGAGCAGAGGCTGAAAAAAGGACAATCCAGAGACTGCCCCACCTGGGAATACTTTCCATATTTAATCATCAAATCCAGACACTATTGTGGATGTCAGCAAGTGTTGGCTGACAGGAGTCTGATATAGCTGTCTCCTGAGAGGTTCTGACACTGCCTGACTTATACAGAAGTAGAGGCTCACAATCATCCATTGGGCTGAGCACAGGGTCTCTAATGAAGGAGCTAGAGTAAGGACCTAAGGAGCTGAAGGGTTTGCAGCCCCTTAGGATGAATATCAATATGAACTAACTAGTACTCTTAGAGCTCCTAGGGACTCTGGAATGAATAAGGGTGTTACTTTGTACAAGTTTATATTTGGAGCAAATAGCATAATGCTTGAAAGAAGTGACAAGATAAGTTGGTTGCTTCAGTAAATGCTGTAAATTAGAAATCTCATATTGATACTGTTTTAAGAATGTACTACTGATTAAATAACAATTTAATTACATTATTATTACATTATTTTTTAAGTATTCATTCAGAAAAGTTCATTATACAGCATTAAGGTTTTCAATATTAAAGGCTTAGATTTCTAAGTAGATTGAAAATTCAATCAAGTTTCAATTCTATACTACCTAAGTTAGCAGCAAAACATTTTTTTAAAAAAATTACAGAATATTTGATTCTATTTTCTCAACAGAAACAGTATAATAATCCCTCTTTGAGCCTAATGTTCAATGACTCCAAAGACCTAAATTGAGTGTAGGCACACAGTGGGCTCACAGTAAATACTAATGTTATTCATCATCACATGTCCAGCTTTTCAAATGCAGCCTGATCTTTTTGAAATTACACACTCTTTTATATGTTTCTTAAGAAATGCCTTATTTAGAAAAATAATCTAAAATCTAACAGTAGTGTTTTGCCATTTCTCCACATATATTAAATGGTATATGACAATATATGTATATGTTTATATATGCTATATATATACAATATATGTATATTATATATATATTAGATTTTCTAGATCTCAGATTTTTTCATAAATGTAAAAACATAAAAGATTATAATATCAGCTTTTTAAACCATAGCTATAAACAATTCAAGGGGTCATAATTTAAGGTCAGAATGAATACGTGACGAGGGGCCCGCATGTGAACATTTGTGTATGCTGTGGCATGAGTCAGTATCTCCGGAGGCTGACGGACAGAAACATGTTTCTAACACTCTCACATAGATTTCAATACAACCAGAGTCTTCTGGTGATATAAAAAAACCAGAACAAATCACACTAGGAGTTTATTTCACAAGTAACAGACATGTTCACAGACACTGAATATAACCACAAGTGTAAGAGCCTAAGAAACCATACAACAAGGAGATAGGAATAGATCAATTTGCATTCTTCTACATCCTGACCACTAGTTGAACTAGCATCATTTGTTGAAAATGCTGTCTTTTTTTCCACTGGATGGTTTTAGCTCTTTTGTCAAAGATCAAGTGACCATAGGTGCATGGGTTCATTTCTGGCTCTTCAATTCTATTCCACTGATCTCCCTACCTGTCTCTGTACCAATACCATGCAGTTTTTAACACTATTGCTCTGTAGTACAGCTTGAGATCAGGGATAGTGATTCCCCCAGAATGTTCAACATCTTTAGTCATCAGGGAAATACAAATCAAAACAACCCTGAATTCCACCTCACAACAGTCAGTATTGCTAAGATTAAAAACTCAGGTGACAGCAGATGCTGAAGAGAATGTGGAGAAATGGAACACTCCTCCATTGTTGATGGGACTGCAAGCTGGTGCAGACACTCTGGAAATTACTTTGGTGGTTCCTCAGAAAATTGGACATAGTTATTACCTGAGGATCCAGCTATACCATTCCTGAGCATATACCCAAAAGATGCTCCAACATATAACAAGGACATATGCTCCCCTATATTCATAGCATCCTTATTTATAATAGCCAGAATCTAGAAAGGTGTGTGGGTTCTTGGAACCCAGATGTACTTCAACAGAGGAATGGATATAGAAAATGTGGAACATTTACAAAGTGGAGTACTACTCAGCTATTAAAAACAATGACTTCATGAAATTCTTAGGCATATGGATGGAACTAAAAATATCATCTTGAGTGATGTAACCCAATCACAAAAGAACACACAAGGTATGCTCTCACTGAAAGTGGATATTAGCCCAACAGCTCAGATTACCCAAGATACAATTCACAACCAGATGACACTCAAGAAGAAGGAAGACTAAAGTGTGGGTGCTTCAGTCCTTTTTAGAAGGGGTGACAAAATACTCATGGGAGCAAATAAGGAGACAAAGTGTGGAGCAGAGACTGAAGGAAAAGCCATCCAAAGGCTGCCCCACCTGGGGATCCATCCCATATACAGTCCCCAAACCCATCCACTATTGTGGATGTTAAGAAGTGCATGATGAAAGGAGTCTGATATGACTGTCTCCTGAGAGGTCCTGCCAAAGCCTTACAAATACAAAGATAGGTGCTCATAGCCAACCATTGGACTGAGCTTGGGGGCACCAATGAAGGAATTAGAGAAAGGACTGAAGGAGCTGAAGGGGTTTGCAACCCCACAGGAAGAACAACAATATCAACCAACCAGAGATCCCAGGGTCTAAATCACCAACAAAGGGCTACACATGGAGGGGCCCATGGCTCCAACTGTATATGTACCAGAGGATGGCTTTGTCAGGCATCAATACAGAGAAAGGAGCTTCAGTTGGGGAAGTGCCTCTGTGAGATCCAGCTTTGGGCATTTTCTCAATTAGTGATCAAGGGGAGGAGGGCCCCTTGTGGGTGGTACCATCTCTGAGCTGGTAGTCTTGGGTTCTATAAGAAAGCAAGCTGAGCAAGCCAGGGGAAACAAGTCAGTAAGTAACATCCCTCCATTTTCTTTGCATCAACTCCTGCTTCCTGACCTGCTTGAGTTCCAGTCCTGACTTCCTTTGGTAATGAACAAGAACATGGAAATGTAAGCTGAATAAATCCTTTCCTCCCCAACTTGCCTCTTGGTCATGATATTTGTGCAGGAATAGAAACCCTAAGACACCAGATATGTTGGCACATACTTGTAATCTTAGCATTGGCCAGGCAGAGATAGGTGGACACCTAGGGTTTTCTGATCTGTTAGTATAGCCTATTTGGCTAGATTCAAGCCCATGTGAGAAACTGTTAAATAAAAAAAAAATGTATGACTACAAGCACCCAAGATTGTTCTCTGGCTTCCACATGCATATGCACTCAGATGTACTTGCATACTGCATGCCTATGTACACTTAAGAAAATAGACACATATACATGACATGGGGAAATGCCCATGAAACATTCATAGCTTATAATGATTTCTACTACGTTAGCAATATCATCTACAGAATTGTAGCTGCATGTTTCTCACTTGGCTAGTTTGGAAACAATTCAGCAAATGAGCATCAAGTTGTTTAAGGATGAACTACTAGACACATATGCATGAAAAATCCGAATCAACAACACAGCCAAAGGCATAGTCCTGCCCCAAATGAATACTTATATTGCCAGTACCACACAGGTTGAATTAAACACAAATGTTACAATCTCATATTGATAGCCCACCTGACAGCAACATCTCAAGATCAAAATCCAACATGATACAAAACAAATCATCAAGAATGTGTACTTAGTTTGTGCAAGAAAATAAAACAAAGACTAGCAGTAAGCACAGAGGCATGGCTTTGCTGAGTGCTGAAACACAATGCAGAATATGTGCAGAACCCAGAGTAAAAGCACACACAACACATGGTGAAGTACACAGGCTTAGAAAGACTTTTATACACACATAAGAGCTCATCCTATAAAAGCCTGCCATTTATGTTTCTGTGTTCTAAAATTACTTAAGCAGCACTCACCTCAATCTAAAAGTATTCAATATTAAATTGCATACTTTATGTATTCAATTCAGTGAGGGGATTTTACAGATAACAATACATACTTGTCTCTCATAAGAGAGTTCTTTGATACAGTATCATGTATCACCTATGATTAACATGTACAAAGGTAGGAAGTAGATCGATGGCTCAGAAGTTAGTATACTAAGCTGCTCTTGCAGAAGACCTGGATTCAGTTCCCAGCACCCACAAGGTATGGTGGCTCAGAATTATCTGTAATGACAGTTCAGAGAGACTGGATGCTCTCTTCTGGCCTCCACCAGAACAAGAAATGTATATGGTATACATACATACATACATGCATACATACATACATACATACATACATACATGCAGGCATACACTCAGAAACATAAAAGTACATAACTACTCAAAAAACACAGCTAAATTAAACTATATTTTTCAATACTAGGCTACAGTAAAAAAATTCATTCCAAACAAATAAATATCAAGCAAGCTTAGAAACATACAAGTCAGACTTCTCACTGCTATCATGTGTGTGTACTTTAACATGTGTCTGTAACAGTTGTTCCTCATATTTCACATGAAGCTGTCAGGGCAAAACTACGCTGAAAGTCTATCTTCAAATGTGATGCTAAAAGGAAGCACCTCTGATTTGGAAGCACTGCTGTCCATAGCTGTGCAGAAAAACTTGACGTTGAAGATTTTTGTGAAGGCATAGGAACAAAGGGATTATTTTCATCACTGCTTAGATCATTGTGTACAAAATGAAACGTAACCATAATTAAACAATAGGCATTTCTCAATAGATTTATCCTCTTTGGCTTCTCCCAAACAACTGGCAATGAAAAGCAACCTTCCACAAACCCACAGGTCTTGTCATGTTATTCTTCCAGTTAAACATTCAAAGGGTTCCCTTGTCTTTTAGAAATGCCAAGGGTTTGACTGTGGTTAGTAGAATTAGCCCCAGTCTACAATCTCATCTAGTAAAGATGAAATTTTCCTATCATGCTCAAGTAACACAAACCTTTCCAACTTCAAAATCCTAGGCTTTGCTATGGAGCCAAACTTTTAGTATTAATCACTTACAAAGCAAATAATTTGAAACATTGTTAAAACTATCTTCATCAATTATAACAACTACTTATAGAGGAAAACAATTTAGTACCTTCAAAAATATATGATATTACTTGGGATACAGCTACAGTTCTTCAAGAATATCATTTTATACATCCGTTCATCCTTCCTAGACAATAGAGGAGACTGTTTCTCTTCCAAATCCCTTCGTGGTGTATTCCATCAACTGAACTTGGATTCAGTGTGATATATTAAAGCCAAGGGAAATGTGAAGAACACAAAATCACTATGATTTTGATAAGGAATTAACCTAGATGGAATTGGGGGAGACATTCTTGAAATACCATGAACAATAATAATCACTTAGTCTTAAGTAAAGCAAATTATTTTGGTAATTTAGATGAGCCACATCACAATTATAGATAAAAGCCTTTACATTCAGGGAAACAATAATCCCTCAAAGAAAGTTAATATGGAACTTTCCATAAAGTACATATCAAAAACTTGTAGAACATTCTACATGACACAGTAGTAGAAAGGCACGTCTAAAATCAGTTTGCTCCATAAACTTGTTGTATTTAACAGAGCTTGTGATATACACATGTTTTCACCCAGCCTCCTATAAATTAATAAGTATAAGCTGACAATTCTATGGTTTTTAAATTTATTGGCCATCTAAGCTTGGAAATGCACAGAGTAGGCATTCAGATATAAGTATCATAATAAAGGAAGAAGCTGTGAGCTGATGAAGTAAGAAAAAATTAAAACACCATAGAGCCCAGTCCTGTGGGTGTCTATCCCTTTAAGATAGTTTTGTTTTCTTCCTTACATAGGTTTCTTCTCACCATCTCATATCTTTTCTAACACCTTGTTCCCGTTCCCATGGCAGCCAGGAAGTGGACAAAAGAGACCAGGCAGGAGTCCCTGTGCCCTTCAAAGCCACAATCCTAACAGCCTAGCTTTCTCCACTAGGCACTGCTTCCATGCAGGAGTGCCAAAGCTGTCCATCATGCATTTGGTGTATGAACCTTTGGGAAATATTTATAAACCATTACAAGTGCAAAACGTATATCAGAAAAGAAAAAAAACAAATATATATATATGTTTCTAGCTAGAAAAATCTGAGTGCCAAGAAAAAGCATGTTTGCATTCATTCATGTGTTATATTTCATTTTACTGTATTGACTTCATGAGCAAGATATTTCTAAGGCAAATCAAATGGGATTCAAGACCATAAGGAACACTTTCCAGTACATGTCATAATCATACTTATGAGCAAGATGGTGGCATCAAATGGTCAATAGTCTTATTCATTCTAATGTTCTGAAACTTGAGAACCCTTTTAAAATTATTGATTGATTTAAAACACTTTTTAGGTTATTGGGATTTTTATTATTCAGCATCTGTTTTCTAATACATCTTCAGAACAAACCATTTTGTAGGGATGCCACTGGGGATGAGACTTTCTAGAGAAAGTGGGGTAAAATGATGAGGTAGAGAATTTTGCAACTTAAATAATAATTTCTCTTATCACACGAACAGGTTTTTACAATATCATTATCATTATGCTCTGTCCAAACCTCAGAGATAACTTAAAAAAACAAAACAAAACATGAAAACTACTGTTTACAAGGGTGTTGACAGCATACTATTAGGTGCCCTACACTAATCAAGGCCATATATTAATGCCTTCAGGCAGAGGCAATTAAAATAGGCTAAAAGATGAAGGCCCCACTGGGGAAAGAACTGTTTCTTTCTGCACTTTACCCCTCAAGCCAAACAAGTGGGTAACAGAAACAGACAGCGGCTCTAAGCACTTCTCCTCAGCGAAGTATTCCCATACAGCTCTTACTTTCTTACTGGAGTTTATTTTTAAACTGACCTTCATGCCTTGCTTTTCTCTTCCTTCCAGCCACTGTGCTGACCAGAGCATCCTCAGGAACAGTTCACCTGGCTTGTGGGATACCATGGTCCGTGCTAATCCACCACTGAGATGAGCATTTCCCAAGAGTGGGGAGGGTCTCAGCCTTACTACTCAAAGTGATGTCAAACCTCATGAAATTCCCACATTGCCTTTAACACAGTTAGAAAGGGTATAGAAATCCTCAAGCAGACCAATGATCTTTAACGTCTCCCTCCCTGAGTCCTGGGCCTGGCTGTGAATGCCCCAATGTAAGAAACCTCTTCCCCTTTTATGACTTTCAGGCTATCTCTGGAGGGTCTACTCCCCAGTCCTCTCCAGCCTTCGCATCTAACAGAAATTGATAGCTCACTTTAACTGAATTCTCAGCTCTTAGCTGTGCTCTCAGAATTGATAAAATGACTGAATAAGACCATCAATAGTCCATAAGACTATTCTGAAGTTTCAAAGAGTGTGCATCTGAAAGTACCCAGTACCCAGTAGTCAATAAACATATTTCTTCTCATATACCCACAAATACCTTTAACCAAGCTGGGCATGTACAAAAAAACAAAAAACAAAAAACGAAAAAAATGTTAGAGACATGATTTATGTTAGCAGGGGACCTTAAGCTAAAACTAGAAAGGAATACTGTGGATGATAACATATGCATCCAAGATAAACCCAACAGTGCTTTCAATAATGTGCCTGAATGAATTCAAAGCCATAGGCATATCTACAGAGACCTCATATTTAAATTCTGAAATCAGAGAATTAAGTCACCGTCTAATAAAAAAAAAAAAAAAAAAAAAAAAAAAAGCTATCTATCTTCACAGGTCAATAAGGACGGGTCCTAGCACCTGACACTTTCTGATCACACAAATGCAATAATGTTTCCTGCTTTTCATTCTCTCTGAGTAGCACCTGCAGGAAAGTCAACTAGATCACTCTAAATAAAGCTACTGACTGCTATTCCATGATACTGCCTTCTCATGGACTAATGATATATTGCTATCATATACAAAAGAAGCAAACCTCATTGGTTGATTACTCAAATTACTGAAATGCTAACTATCTTGTTTGGTAAAACACAGCAGGGACTGTGTTGACTTGACAATATTGTTGAGAATAAAAATTCTCAGACAAAAGAAATAAAAGCAACAACAACAAAAACCTACCCACATCTCAGGTCAGCCAGAATAAGGTAAACCTGCTAAACATGGCACACCTACATCATGAATGCACCATTGTGAGTTTGATCAATGCTCCAGGACAAGAAGGAGAACCTAGTTATGAAACCAAACCACAGCCTGGGCACAGGAGCTGCTGCAGGGTGGAGGTGCAGGCATGATCACAGGAGGCTTTCCAGTGTATGCAGTATTGAATTTTCTTACACTTTTAATGGAAGCACACATAGACCATACACCACTGTCTCCCAGACAAAGCAAGCACAAAACGATAAAATAGTTACAACTCAGGAAAGAATACCTCACATGTTTCCATGCTGAATTAGTGACATACTCTGTTCGACTGGAAGACTGGCAATCTGCAAAGCTAGTGTTATATAACACAATGACAACGTGAAACCCTAACAGCTATGCCTAACACACTGCAAAACTTCAGAAGACTCTCAGCAATGTGAAGTCATATTTCCAGAATGACTCCAGCCACCCTCAGAGAGCTCGATTGTTCCAGGCACTGACAGTTGACAATCTTCCTCACCTCCAAATCTTTGAGATGATGCAGCTACAGCTCAGGTGAGCCTTTGGAAACTAATTCTTCTGGAGGACAAGGTCCTGCCCTAATCGCCACAGGAAGGTGGGATTCTAATTTAATTGCCAAATGGCTGACACCACTGGTTCAATCACACTGACACTAGCCAACCCTTTGTAACTTTTTTAGTGCAGGTCTGCTCTCTTCCATCGAATCTCCTTCATTCTGCCTTTACAATGCTCAGTCTCCTGCCTGCACAGGAATAGATCTCAGCCTTTTATCCCCCTGTGAGAGAGTTGCTCCATAATATATGGTTAACTGTTTTATCTGTTGTCTGGTTTTATCTTTAATGTAGTAAGTGCCTTTCCTTCAATGGAAAAAAATGCCCTGTAGTTCCTCAATTTCTAAAGTCCACATTGACATTATAGCATAAAATTTTCCAGTGAAATGTAGAACTCTTAAACCAGCTAGTTATTTATTTAGTGTCCTCTTCTAAAAATTCTATAAAACATAGACAAATATGCTATTTAGTTTCCTAAAGGTTTAGCCTTACAAGATCAGGGCCCCCTGATAAGAAAGAAAATATTAATTCTATAAACTAAACTAAAACCTTATTTATTAAAATTACAAAAAAAAAAAATCTCCACCTCCCATTTCCACATAGTATTCACTAGAGATCGTTCATCATTTCAGAGATTACAATTTATGCTTCAATGTAACAAGAATTAGATGACTGTTATACACTCTTATCAAAGTTATTGTTAACCTCCCAACTTCTCATCCACAGAATACTTCAAAAATCCATTCTTCTACATCAAGAGGGATATTTGGTCATCATAATGACTACATGTAAAATGAAGAACTTGAAACACTCCAGACAGAATCTAAATTAAATATTTTTTCATAACATTCCCATTCATATAAAGTAAAATGACTTATGAAATTTTATAGATATTTTATACATAAAAATTCAATCTTCAACTAAAAGTACAAAGTTGGCTTTGGGGTTTTATTTGGTTGGCTGTTTTTTTGGTTTTGTTTTGTTTTGTTTCCCTAATATGATGTCTACACAGTGTATAATTAAACTGCAACAACCTTATGCCTTAAGATTTCTGAAAAGTCAATTAACATTTAAAAATCTCAAGGCTTTTTACAAAGAGAAATATATACACCTAAATGACTTATTATGCCATTAATAAATTGGCATATTACCAACTCCCTTGAGCAACAATGCAATGCTGCCAGAGAATGTTCACACGGTCTGTGGAGACAAAGCATGCAGAAACCTGAAGCAGAGTCTCTCCTGCTCAGATAGTAAGAGCTGGCATTGCTTAACTGTTCACCAGGAAGAGGGTGGTGCTGAACGCTGAATGTGATCAGTACAACATGACTACTACATTGGTTCATTTGCAATACTTTATTCTATGCATTTCTCTCAGTCCTTTAGAGCCATGTATAGCAATAAAGATACATAAGACCCAGTGCCTTATTTAACATATCAATAAACCAAAAATATTGTGAAATAAATGAACATGATACTCATTTCTCAATAAGCTTAGAGATCAAGGAAACACATTCGTAACGATCACACATTACAACACAATTGAGGTTTCTAAGAATTTTTAAAACTTATGTTGAAATAAAAGTATATAAATATCTTTATTCTGTATGTAAAACCTTTAAGATCCTTAACAATTTTGCCTGTGACTTCTTAATCAGTTTTTTTTTCAAATCACAAGCAAAGATGCAGGGATTCTCCCACCTCCTTCTAGTCCTCTCCGTCTCAGCCTCAGCCTTCTGTGCTAGATCAGGTACCCAATACAAGGCTGGCTACAAATGGAAACTGTGGCCATTCTATTCTCACATGTCAGTGCAGAGACAATATCCTAACATTGCCTTAGCACACTAAGTGTGACACATTACTTAATATTTCTAGTATATAACTTTTCAAGTAAAATCTAACCAAACCCTAGGTTTGCTAGGAATGTGTATCATAATTGGATGTGAAATCGTGTCGCATGTCTCTGCTCTAATTATTGAAATGATATCAACATTTATACTTAAAATGAATATATGTTAAGTTACTAATTGGAAGTTTACTTATTTTACTGTCTAAATTACTGAAAAAAACAAATTTGCATATATTCAATCCATTGTAGGATCTACAATGGTACAATCAGCATTCTCTTGATATTTTAATACTTTCATGAGTATACTATGAATAAAGTGAAGAAATACAGTATGATGAACAAAACAAAGACATCAATTTAGGGTACTCTCTAAATATTTATCTTTGTGGTCTTATACATCACTCCATCAACAAATAGCTACCAAGGGCCTAGCATGCCAGGAACATTTTGAGTACTACAAACAGAGCAGGGAACCAGAGGGGAAAACTGCCAACAACAACCCCAGAGCTCCCTCTGTGTTTAGGGTTATACTGGAGATAGTATGGGAAACCAGCACTGTAGTCCACATTATATAAGAATATGACAGCAAAAATATTAGGGAAAGGTGAGAATTGCTTGCACGAGAAAGGGAGAGTTTATTAGACATTTGCTACAGGCTGCAAAACTTCTGGAAATAAACTAAAGCCAAGATAACCAAGAAACCTAAAGCACTATAGATATACAAAAGCCCTGGCTCTGTCTATTGGGCAAAAGACAGTTTTTTCAAGCCTAACAGACATTGTACAAATAGCAGTTTTTCAAAATCCTACTTGCTTCCAGTATAACAAAAACAAAAATGGTATTTATGGCATGAACTATGGTTTTTCTTTTTATGCCCAGGGAGAATCCTAGGAAGAAGTGAAGGGAAATGGATATTACTATCATAATGGTTGGCTGGATTTGTTAAATTTTCCTAAGGTTTGGAATTATTTTAGCAAGATAAAATTTACAGTACATTTCACAAGTACTTAAAAATAACCATGGTTGGCAATATTTCTAAGAATAATCTGTATAAGACACCTTGAAAATATGATCTTTCATAACATCATAGGAAATTACTAAGTAAGCACCAAATTTTTCTAGTATATGGACATAAATGTCTACTGTATTTTTTCTCATTTACTTCCCAAATCACAAGTTTGTAACGACCTATTGCTTAGGCATGTCCAATATCCATCTTTGGGAATGGTACCACAAATGTCTTTGAGGGATGGATTGTATATCGTACCCTTATGCCCATTCATGAGCATGGTGTACTTGGCTTCTAAATGTGGATTGTTGAGGAAACAGAATTTCACAAAGCTTGTGCAATTTGTATTTGAGATAACATTTAAAGCCCATAAAGCAATTTTCTCTGTCTGCCAGTGGAAGACAAAGAGTATATAACAGTGAAATTAAAATTGGTAGATTCAATGAAAAAAAAATTACAACCAGGGAAGCTTCTAGTATTTCTACAAATTTTTTCGTTTGTTTTTTCGAGACAGGGTTTCTATAGATTTTTTAAAATTTTTCATTTGTCATTAAGTGTATGGGTATTTTGCCTGCATCTATATAAGTGCACCACGTATGCATCTTCCCTTGGAGGCCAAAAGAAAGGTGCCAGAATCCCTGTGCCTGGGGTTAGAGACAGTTGTGAGTTTCTGTATGGTTGCTGGGAAACAAGCTCTGGCTCCGAGGAAGAGTCGCTAGTGCTCCTAACCACTGAAGAATCTCTCCATCCCCATCTACTAATCATTTGATAGTTATTTGCTGCTCATTTTAGTTATAAATTGATATAATTCACAAAGATCTAATGAGAAAACTCTTTTGTCTTTGTCTTAGGACACATGTTGTTTGTTTGTTTCTTAAGAGTTCAACAAATATTATGGATGACACAGGAAACCTACAAGAAGCCACTAGCATTCCAAAAGCCTGGGGCTCCATACACCCAGCCACACTGCAGAAGGCCCCACAGTTAGTTACTTCTGACACCATCCTATGCCGTCCACAGATATTTTCTGCCACTGAACTAGCTTAAAATGATATTTTTCCCTCAGTGCCTTAGAAAAAGTAGCAAATAGCTTAAAAGACACACATGATGGGGTACACGACTTAAAACATTATTTGTTAAGAAAATCCTCAGAGCGGGGCGGCAGTAGTGGCGCACGCCTTTAACCCCAGCACTTGGGAGGCAGAGGCAGGCAGATTTCTGAGTTCGAGGCCAGCCTGGTCTACAGAGTGAATTCCAGGACAGCCAGGGCTATACAGAGAAACCCTGTCTCGAAAAACCAAAAGAAAAAAAAAAAAAGAAAAGAAAAAGAAAGAAAATACTCAGAATTTTATTGTCAAACCTAGTGTTCTTAATTTATTAAAAATAAACAATTGATATTTTATCATATAACTGGTATTTAAAAATAAGATCAAAGGACAATTAAGGACGGTTTTCATGCTTCATTATAGCACAGCAGAAACATCATGGACAGGAAAGAGGAAGAAAGGAAAGCAGTGGCACTGCTGATCAAAACAACTGTCCAGGAACAGCATTAGGCCATTCCTCCCTCCTGATACTAACACTCCCTCCCTCCCGACACTAACGCTCCCTTCCTCAATACTGCTACTTCAAGAATCAGGTTTACCCCGATAAACATGAAGAAAGTCTAGCTAACACATTGGCCCAGACACCTGGGGGAAGTTATGAAGACCCCTACCAACAGTGTTTGTATCACTGCTTCCTCCGATCCTTTTTCAGGCTAAATGAAATGCTTTCACGGTTGAAAGTGCTGTGGAAATCCAAAAAGCTTGTCACTGTGGGCTTTAATCTTTGGTCTAGGATTAGTATACTTTTGGAGAAAAATTATATAACCAATTCATTTTTTTCAGGTAAAAAGGTAGATTTAGAGATCATGCTTAATCATTCTTCCACAATTGAGAATTGAACTTATTAATTA
Organism: Montemys delectorum; assembly: GCA_019843815.1. Lineage (NCBI taxonomy): Eukaryota > Metazoa > Chordata > Mammalia > Rodentia > Muridae > Montemys > Montemys delectorum. The sequence goes on from JADRCD010235795.1 coordinate 15,120, forward strand.
AACTTGTGGTAACTTTTCTTTCAAGGGCTTTAGTTTATATCTACTCACAAGGGTGAGAAAAATACAATTAAGTCTGGCCTGATGCAGGATTTTCTTAAATTAAAAACAAAAAAAAAATAGACCACCCTCCCTGGAGAGACAAAATCCTTTAATTGCATCAAAACATCTTAAATATGGAGTCAGAAATTTAATAAAGGGATAAGAGGATTAGAGTGAAGAGTACAGTACAATTAGAAGTAAGCCCAAGTTTATTTAGCAAAACTTATTCCTACTAAAAATTCAAAGGTGAATAGTTCTAGTGAGAGCCTCTCACCAGTAAGCAAGCAAGAAACGAATTCTTACTAAAATGAAGCTGAAAAAACACAACACACAATGCAAACACATTAAAAACCTTTCTATGCATGTGTTTACCCCCAAAATTGCTTGTTGCTTTCTACTTAGTGACTCCAGTCTTTTCTCAACAGTATATCCCCTTTCTAGAATTAAAATACATTTTAATAATCTACCCATCTATTAATGGACATCTAGGTGAATAGTTCCTTGCTATAGTGGGTGAAGAAACAATAAGTGTAGGGGTGTAAATATTTCTAGAGTAGGATGTAGAGTTCTCTGGATATATGCCCAGGAGTAAAATAGCTGCAGAGAGTTGTGTCTCCTAGAAATGACAGGGAAGCTACATCCATACTAAAACAATGTGCTGCCTAAATAAGACCTGAACAATGATAATATCAACATGCCTGGTAGTATGGTAGGTAGAACCTAATTGAGTACCACCTCTAGACAAAGAACTACAGGCACATAGTAACTGCTAAGAGAGGAGAATTAGCTTCTTCCAAGAAAAAGCTTTCTGTGTACTTATCCCACACAAAAAGCGATCAGCTCTGAAAACATATGCAAAAAAAAAAAAAAAAAAAAAAAAAAAAAAAAAACCAAAACTTCACTCACCAGGTTGAATTTATACATGTATGCAAATATACACATGCATGCATATACAAATATATATATATATATTCTATGATAGTAATCAAAGAAGATTCTATGATAGTAATCAAAGAAGATGCTTTCAATTTGAGAGAGAGTAGGGCTGGACATAAGAGGAATTGGAGGGAGGGAAGGAAGGGACGAAGTGAAATAGTTATATTTTAGTTAAAAACATATGAATACTCATTATATGTTTATATGTACACACACACACATATATATTACATATATATATTTGATAGTGAAACTACAAAACCCAATGTGAACATCAACAGCTTCAGAAAGGCTATTCTAATGGCACAGAAGTTTAATGAAATCTTTAAATTATGGGTCTTGTTAATTTTGGTGTGTGAATTTTTTATTTGCAACTTTTAAATAATAAAGTCTATTAAATAAAAAGAACAAAAATTAAACAATTTTAGTGTTTTATTTTGTTCCTTTTTTCATTTTAATTTTTCATTATTATACGAGGCAAGGGGTATGTGGATGTGAGAGCCAGTGGCTCCTGATGACAAAGACCTCAGATCCTCCTGGAGCTAGAATTGCAAGTGGTTGTAGGCCACTCAACCCGAATGCTGGGTAATAAACAAGGGTCCTGTGCCAAAGCAGTGTGTAATGTCCACCTTGGAGCCATCTCTTCAGCTCCCCTTCTTAATTTGAAGTCTTTCTGGTAAATAAACAAAATATTAATATTAAATATGCCCAACAGGCATTTTTATGCATCTGAGTAAATACTTTGAAATATTTGTCTATCTGTTAGTCTAAAATTCCAAATTCCAAATAATTGTGTTAAAAATAGTAAAGTACAAAAGATTATAATACACAATTTTAACTGAAAAGGTGGCCATTTTTGTTGTATTCTTATAGAACTTACTTCCCTATGTTCTTCCTGACAGAGTCGAAATGATAGAGTGACTTCAAATTATAAAACATGGCAGAAATTAACAACCATGAATGGTGTCTTTGTAAAACATCTGGTTTTCCTGCCCATTAAGAACAAGAGTATAAAAGGAGTTACTGTTGATATGTCTGTTATTCAAGCAAATCACAGCCTAATAGCATCAGTGTATAGTCATCGTTCACCACTCAGCAAGAGGAAATTGAAGCTTAATTAAAATATGCTTCCTCTTTGCTTGTCAAAGGTGAGTAATTAGATGGAGGAAAAACTAATAAACATCCCCATTTTCTATATACAAACTTGCACCAAACATTGCTCCTTTCTCTCCGAATCTCCGTGGAGAATGTGCCTCACTCTTTTTCACTGTGGTCCTATCAGAAATGCCAAGAGGATGTTTTGGATAGGACTATCCTCTCAGACCACGCAGTCACCATCTTGAGGCACTCAGCTGTGCCCATGTGGAAAAGATCATCTCAATTGGGTTTATTGACTATTGACACTACCCTATCCCCTTATAGAGGGTGAAGAGGGTCATAAGATAGTCACCATAATATTCAACCATTCCATGTCACTTTCTGTTTGTAACTCTGCCCATATTACAGGTGGCCTCAGGGAAGAGCTAGAGCACCCCGTATAGACCTGGAAAGAGTAGAGGAAGGGACCCCCATCTATGAAGCTTTGTGGAAGCCTTCATCACTGTAGGTAAAAACTTTCCAATGTATCCCTTTTGGAGAAACTCCCATTCACCAGTAAATACCTGTCATTTTCTTCTCCAGGGAAGTTTGGCTGAATGTTAGTTACCTCCTTGATTTGTCATTGGAAGCCCAGGAGGAGGAGCAGCTATTGCTTACCATTCTCCATGCAATGAAAATTTAGCAATGGATTCTGAGAGACTGAGAACATAACATCTGATTATGCAGACAATCAACTTTTGTAAAGTAACAACTGGGACAGAAAACAAGAAATTCAGGAGGATTAAATGATACTATATCTCCAAAATCATTCCTGGAACCTGTCCTTAGACAAATTATTCACTTCTATTTAAATTATTTTGTATTTAAGTTATATACAATAAATATCTAGTGGTCAAGACCCCCCCATATGTCTTTGTAATTTGACTTAGAATGTCTCTCCTCACTCCCACCCTACCAAGGCTATCAAAACCACATCCCTGTGATATACTGCACTTGATTCACTCAAATACTATAGCTTTAGCATTCTGTATACAGATGCTCCTCCACCTTAGGTGATTAATGCTCCATAAATTAAAGCAAACTGAGAAAGTTAGCTTCTTCACTCAACTGGTCCCTACAGAAAGGCTACACAAAATTATTACTAACAGGTATTTTTCACATAAATATAACACACTTTATTTGCAAGAACAGAAATAACAGCACATATACTTGTAAAGTCTCTATTTTTCCCATGGACTGCTTATGTTGTTTGTGTTTAGCCTATTATTTATAATATTTGCATTTGAGCATGATAACATGAACTTGATGAAAGCGAAAATTAAATCATACTTTCCAGTTCTCATTTCCATTAGAAGTAGGGTAGTGGCTATTCTGGGTAGTTTCTAGGAAGTCAGATCACTCTGAATAGAATGTCTGCTTCTAATAGCTCATGAGCAAGTCTTCCCTGACGATCAGCAGCAGTCACTCATAGATTTCCTTATGTGGCTAGTTCTAGAGCAACTCTATTTTTCAGAACACACTGGGACATAACACTTTCAGCGTCGTAATTTTTTAAAGTAATGGATCTCAACATTCTCACATGAGACACTATCATATTACAGGAATTATTATGTAATAATTCAGACCTTGTGAATCTAAATGAAGTATTATAGTTGCCTATAAATATATGCATTCTAAATTGATACAATGCTCTAAAAACAACTCTTAAATAGGGTTTCGGTATGGGAAAATAATGAACATTTTTATATTTTGATAAATTGGTATTTTATCCTCAGTCTTTTCAAAGAAACTCCAACATGTACACATGTATAATACTACTCTTATGATTTTTGTGATATTTGTTTTCTATACTAAAGTGTTTTTAACATATTATGTTGAATGAAATAAGCTGTTTGTAATCCACAAATCTGAGATAATATATGGAATTTTATAACTGTCTCCCATTTTTATAGTATTTCAACTTATTCTCCCCATCAGTTTCCTAAGCATGTGGGGACTACAGGCCTGTAATACTACTTACTCCCTGTAAGCTCCTGGGATTTTTCTCGGGACTTCTGACACAAACCGTGAGTCTGGTATGTAAAAACATACAGCAGACCTCTGGTGGACCTCCTCACCTCCTCCACAGGCTTTCCTCCATCAGCTGAGTTGGCTGGGCAGACGAGTCAACGCTACCATGGTCTTCTTTTAAACTCTTGTAACATAGTTTGTCAAATGGTCTACAGCTAAGTCTTTCAATGTAATAAAAGAGAGGGAGTAGGGGCGAAGAAAGGAAAGAGGTGGAAGGAGAAGAGCAGGAAGTGGGGAGAGGGAGAGAGCATGTATAGTACGGATTGGTTGGTCATGTTAAACCGTATACCCTTGGAATTCCAAATTTTGTTCATCTCCCAGGCTGTCAACTCCAGAAGAACTGAAGCCAGCTGAGTCTGCACCTGGACTTGGTGCTCAGCACCGTGGGGAGTTTGCAGTAGAGAATGGTAAGTCAGCCAGCAAGCTGAGTGATGAGACTTGCTATGGAGGAAAGGATTTGAGAGAAAACTAAAAATGCAAAGCTTGAGGTTGAACCAGATGAAGCTAGAATGCTGTAAAATGCCTTTGAAGGTTCTTTGGAATGCATGACTTATATTTAAAACATTTGGTTTTATTAATATGTCTAATTTAAACCTGGTATCTAAGAGGATATGGTTATTTATAATTGAGAATAAATTTCAATGAGGATTATCATATGGTTGAAAACAAAATTATGGCTGAATATGCTCTTTTCACTACTCTCTTTTTTCAAAAACTCATATACAAGTTTCCTGCTTTTTCAGTAAAAAGTAAAATTAGGAAATAATGGTGCCCCTCTACTGCCTGACATGGATGAATTTAAAGTAATTGTAAACACAACGGAAAATTACTTCCTTTGGGGGGGGGCTTTCTATATTCTACTGTATCTACCTAACTGTTGGCAATATATTCACACGTCCAGTGAGAAAACATATATATGATTTAAGTATACATATATTTGAAGTATATGCATGCATATAGTAAATATGCACTTTATATTTAAATATTTAAAGGCATCTTTCATTTTATGTATAATAACCATTTTATTTGTTTGCATTTCAATGTTATCTCCCTTCCACGTCTCCCCTCCATGATCCCCCCACCCCATACCTCTCCCTTGCCTCTAAGAGAGTGCTCCCCCACCCATCTACCCACTCCCACCTCACCTTTCTAGCATCCTCCTTCTTTGGGCATCAAGCCTCCACAGGACCAATCACCTCACCTCCCACTGATGCCAGATGAGGCAGTCCTCTGCTACATAGTGTAGCAGGAGCCTTGGACTGGCCCATGTATACTCTTTGGTTGGTGATTTAGTCCATGACAGCCCTGGTGGTCCAATTAATTGATAATGTTGTTCTTCCTATGGGGTTGCAATCTCCTTCAGCTCCTTCAGCCCTTCCCCTAACTCTTCCATTGGGGTCCCTGGGCTCCAATGGTTGGATGTGAGTATCTGCATCTGTCTTAGTCAGGTGCTGGCAGAGCCTCTCTGAGGACAGCCGTGCTAGGCTCTTGTCTGCAAGCACATCTTGGTATCAGCAATAGTGTCTGGGTTTGGTGTCTGTGGATGGAATGAATCACATGGTGGGGCAGTCTCTGAATGGCCACCTATCTAAAAAATTTTAACCCAGAAATGTCTAAAAAAAAAATGCCGGGACAAAAATGGAGCAGAGGCTGAAGGCCTATTCCATTTTTAAATACTCAAATTTTCATGGAGACAGTCAGCAATAAATTCAGTATACAATCTATTATATTAGCACTTTGTTAGTATTGTGGTTGGCAGAATCTGATGTGACTTCAACTGCCACACCCAGTATCTGTGCCTACCTGTAACACCCTCCTTGATCGAGGACGGGGCCTGGGAACTTGCCTCTGATTCACAGAATAATGCACAGTGAATCATTCACAGAATGATTCACAGTGAGTTGTTGCTAGGCTGTGAAGTTAAAGAGAGTAGTCTTATCAGGTGTTTCCTTTGCCTGTTTTGCTGTGGAAAGACCCTCTGTGAAGAAGTTCCTGTGAGGAGGAAGAACTGAGTGCAACAGCCCACAGTGAATGCTGTGAGCACTGAGTTTGAGAGGGGATCACTCCTAAAAGGGCCTAGGGTGATTGCAATCCTGACAGGGACCCAGGGACACATAGTCACCAGGCTCTGTGAAGTAACTCTATTCTCAGGCTTCTAAACAGTAAATGACAATGAAATGTGTTCCCAGGAGAATTAGTTCAAGAATCTTTCATATCGTACTTCCTGAGAGAATACAGGCTTCCACTTTCAGACATAATTTGCTTCTTTTTACCACAAAGAAAAGAGATATGTAACAAATCAGCATTTCTTTTTATTTTATTATTGGGGGGAGGGGGCAGTTCAAGACAGGGTTTCTCTATGTAGCCCTAGCTGTCCTGGAACTCACTCTGTGGACCAGCCTGGTCTTGAATTTTTGATCCCAGCACTTGGAAGGCAGAGGCAGACAGATTTCTGAGTTCCAGGCCAGCCTGTTCTATAGAGTGAGTTCCAGGACAGCCAGGGCTACACAGAGAAACCCTGTCTTGAAAAAACAAACAAGCAAAACAAACAAAACAAAACAAAACAAAGTTCTGGGATTGAAGGCATGTGCCACCACTGCCCAGGACAAGTCAGTATTTCTAATACTGCATTTCTTTTGGATATACCCCAATAGGCTGATCTTATTTCTAATTTTAGAGTTTACCAAATGAGCTAAGTCTTTAAAAATAATTTTGTTTTCAAACTTAGACAACTTTGAAGATATTATTTTTATGACTTTCATACTTTCCCAAATGATTAACTCTGAGCAATAAAAAGACAAGTAATATTGACAAGTAAAACCATTTTATCTCATAAATGTCCCACAGCTAGAAAACAAAAAAGAAAGACACACACACAGAGAGACAGAGACAGAGAGAGACAGAGACAGAGATAGAGATGGAGACAGAGACACAGAGACAGAGAGACAGAGACAGAGACAAAGACAGCGAGAAAGACGGAGAGAGGAGCCTATTTGAGGTGCATGATTGAGCACTTTAGAGTCATGTGTTCACTCAGTTATACTAATTAAATTCCACCAAACTCACTGAAGAAACCAAGGCTAACCTCCTCCAACCTCACTTTATGTTTTTGTTTATTCATTTGTTTCTTTGTTTAATGTTTGGCAGCACACAGACTTACCTGTAGCTGGACTTTTGGCTACTTCATGGATTCCCTTCTACGACCCTTCCCTACCTTATACCTTCCAACCCCCCAAAACTAGGTAAGAGAAAAAGAAGGCTAGAGGGGAAAGAGGGAGTCCATCTTGTTAGACTGCTCCCTGTTGATAGGGGTGTCAAGTTCCTTAAGGCAAGATTGATCTTCAGTGTCAATATATCTCCAACCAGCACCAGCCATCTGCAACCAGGAGCAGCAGGAGCAGCAGGAGGGCAGCACTGCCACTACAATGGCATTTTTATACCCTCTCAAGAGTCCCCAGAATTCTGAACATCATATACCTATAAGACGGGCAAAATGACACCCCTGCTAGAGCAAGCAGCAGTCATGGTTAGCTGCTGTGGACCATCGAAGCAGCCCCATATCCCACAGCTGGGATTAAAGCAAAAACATATTCCTATAATGTTTCTGTATTTAAAGAAACCAACATTCTTACTATACATACCTACCTACCTTGTGAAAATCCTGTGCTCTTGAAGGGTGATATCAAATAAAACTTCAGTATAGAAAAGAAATTCCAGTCTTTGGACACAAAGATATATTTGAGATGCTGGACTTGTTTGTGTATTTCCTAGCAAGGGCACTTGCAATAATTCCAAAGATTCAGAATCCAGAATGTTTCTGGATATCCTTCAGAGTACACATAAGGCCTTCAAAGCAGACAACAAAGCATAATAGCACTTAACCCACCAAGTGCAGTATATTTGTCATGTAAGACTTATTTACACAATTTAATTTAATGTTGCTACAAGGCTTTGCTTTTTAGTTTTATATCTTGTTTTGGGGACTGTATATGACTTTCATAAGTCACAAATAATTACTATACAAAAATGTACAAAAGGCTTTGCTATCTTCTTTCTTACCATCTGACTTCCTTATCCATAGTGACATAAAAGTTGGAATTCAGAAGCAGAGTCAATGTGATGGAGCCTAAACTCCAATCTTCAGACAGAGTTGTGTTCTGTGTCTCTCCAACTGCCAGAGTCCTTTCTAGTGTTCCCACTGATGAAAGTGCTCACAAACTCAAGCATTCCTTTCTAAACTCCATTGCCTCTGATCCAAACCACCAGAGGACAGTTAGCAAGAAGAAATTAAAAGAACATCTGGTCTGGCGGGTGGTGGCACACACCTCCAAACCCAGCACCCTGGAGGCAAAGGCAGCTGTGAGTTCAAGGCCAGCCTGGTCTACAGAATGAGTCCAGGAAAGCCAGGGCTACACAAAGGAACTCTCTCAGAAAACAAAAAGAGAGAAAGAAATCTACAGACTAAATTCTATAGCACCCTGCCCTGTTGACATGTTTGGTTTACTGTTGTTGTGGTTATTGTTTTTGTTGTTGCTGTTGTTATTAATATAGCTCTTTCTGGATAAACTGAGCTCTCTTCTGGTTGCTTTTTATTTTATTTTTATCATGATGTCTAAAAGAAAATTAACATTGCCTGTCTAATCTAAAGTACACTAACTCTAAGACATAATTTAACAATGAAATAAAAAAAAATAGTACAGTATGGGTGAGGGAAAAGGACTGAAGCCCTGAGGGCCAGCAGAAAGAATGGAAACAGGAAATAGGAGGTTGGGGGACCCTCCAGAATGCACCAGAGACCTAGGAGCTAAGTGACTCTCAGGAATCAAAGGGAGGGACCTTAAATGAAATGTCTGACAGGGAGAGGGAACTTAGAGAGCCCACCTCCAGCAGGAAGACAGGGCATCAAGTGAGGAATGGGGTTGCCATCCCACAGTCACATCTCTGATCCATAATTATTCTTGTCTTAAAGAACTTCAGGGATGGAAATGGAGAGGAGCCTGAGGAAAAGAAGGTCCAGCAATAAGCCCAAAGTGGGATCCAGCTCAAGAGGAGGTCCTAAGGTCTGACACTACTATTACTGAGGCAACGGAGAACTCACAAAGAGGGACCTATCATGACCATACTCCAGAAGACCCAACAAGCAGCTGAAAGAGTCAGATGCAGATATTTGCACCCAACCAATGGACAGAATCAGCTGACTCCTATTGTTGAATTAGAGAAGGCTGAAAGAAGCTGAGGAGAAGGGCGATCCTGTAGGAGGACCAGCAGTCTCAATTAATCTGGACCCCAGGGTCTCTCAAACACTGGACCAGCAAACAGACAGCATACACCAACAGATATGAGGCCCCCAAAAGACATACAGTAGAGGACTGCCGGGTCTGTGTTCATTCAGAGATGATGCACTTAACCTTCAAGAGACTGGAGGCCCCAGGGAGTTTAGAGATCAGGTGGGGTGGGGGTGTGGGGAGGAGGTGTAGAATGTGGAGCAGTAGGAAGGTGGATGGGGGGGGTGAGGAATGGAATATGCAGTGTAAAAAGTAAATTAATTAAAAAATTATAAAAAATAAAAAGTAGTACAGTAAAAGTCTCATGGTCATACAAGGAAAAGAAAAAGACCCCACTAGCTTGAGGTCTGAGATTTAACACACGTGTGAATGAGGCCTGCAGATTCTCCTGGCTGAGCCAGCAGACTCTCCAGCTCTCCACCTTCTCTGCATACACACATCTCTGCATGGCTCGTTTGGAGGTTTACTTGGTCAGTTGAGATAGGGGCCCATTATTTAACTCAGGCTGGTCTCAAACTCATAATCTTCCTGCCTTGTCTCCTGAATATTGGGAATATAGGCAAGTTTTACCATGGCCTGCTTCACACAATGGTTCTAAATTCTAAATTTTACAAAGTCAGCATCTGAGTCTTAAAATCTTAACATAAATTGTCAAACACTCTACAGCTGCTTCTTTAGTGCGGAACCAAACAGACATTGACTCATCAAAATAGTCACATGTTCAGAAAACTCTTTAACCATGAAACCATGTTTGTTTCAACCTTGAATACCTTGGGCTTTAAAATACCTAGACAGAGTAGAAAATGGCAGGGCTTTATAAAGTTTATAGCTCTTAAGTTTTATTACAGTTTATAAATAAAAATTAAAGAGAATGTATACTTGTAAATATTTATGTGAAGAATCACTATAAAATATTTTAGATATCAATAAAATAGGTCCACAAACTTTGTTATTGGTTTAAAACATTCATGCCTTAAATATTATATCTTAATAAATTCATAAATATATCAGATACAGATTTTTTAGATACTTAAAATACATTCTTCCAATAGAATTTTTTTATTTTACAACTCAGTGACTTCTGTAGCAAAGTTGGATTAAAACTAATAAAGAATAAGATTTTCTTTTTAAGACAATGTCTCAAACTGTTGATCCTCACACTCCAGACATCCAAGTGATGGATGGGCTTACCAGTGTGCCCCAACATCCTGGATGAGAGTAACCTTTTGCTGACCAAGGTACCCTGAGAGACTTTACAGGCCTTTTCTCTATTTTACCTTCAGTAGCTTACGGAGACCTGGTTTTGGTGGTCCTGGCTCAGAGTCACAGAGATCTGTCTGATAGCAAGGAATGCACTCTTAATACTTGTTTTCAGGCAAGCACACTTTCTGAGGGAATTCTCTCATGTACAAAGTCACATAGACAAGTATTTACACCTCACCCCATAAGTAGGCAGAGCATAATGGCCATTAGAATGCTATATTAAGGCTGCTGGATTTATCAGGTAAAAGTCACGAGGTATTAAGTTAAATTCAAACTGCATAAAAGCAATTTACACCACATGTGTGTCTCATGTCATATTTGGGGTACACTTAATACCAAAAACTATTTGGGATTTAGGAATTATAACTACCCAAGGTAACCAATGTTTTATGTAGCAGCTCCATTCTCGGCTGGAAAGCCAACTGCAATGCATGTGAGCCATGGAGCTCTGAACTCTCCAGGGATTGGATATGCTCTTTGTTTCTTCCATTTCGAGCTTTACCCTAAATAATTTTTTTTTACATTTACACCCTGTGCGGTTAGCATTCATCCATGAGGCTACAGGTTACAAACATGGAAAATGGTTTATTTATCACTCCTACATATTTATATACTATAACCAAAAATTACAGTATGTTGAGGAGATAATACTCCTGACCAAGGACACAGACCTAAGTTCTTTACCAGTTCTCTGTCTTTGAACAAGAATATGTGTCTCTTTAGGTCTTGGATGGTTTGTCTTTCATAGTCTCTACAGTTTCAACATCTTAGATTCTAGGATACCATGTACACAAAAATGTATCACCTTTTTAAGAACTATGTGGATGGCATGTTTACATATTTTAGAAGCAAAGCTACATCGAAGTTAAAGAAGGCGAAAGTACTGCCTTTAAAGTGCTCTGGATATTTTCAAGACTCACTAACTTGTACAGGAAAGTAAATTCCATTCATTCTCAGCTCAAGTTATCGTCCTACCTCCTACTTCCATGTAGTGTTGCAAATGCCCAGTATGTCTGTATTGATAATGATCGTTCTATTAAATTAAAATTTACCTATTTAAAACATAAACCCGCAAGCTAGTGACCCAGCTAAGGTAATCTGAAAAACTGTAGTTGTTTGCAAAAATACATTATTTTGCTGATAGCTCACACCTATATACTTTAAGATATTTTATTTATATTTTACATTTGCACACAAATATGTGTATGTGCATGCACACATGTGTGAAGGTGTGTGCACATACCAGAAAAGGGTTTCAGATCCCTTGGATCTGGCATTACAGGTGGCTGTAACCTGCCCAACATGGATGTTGAAAACCAAACTTAGGCCCTCTGCTAGTTCTTTTAAATATAGAGCTAGCACTCTATGTTCTACCCATATGTCAGTTTAAATATCTGTGATTACCTAGAAAGCCAGTAATGTATCGAATTTATTCTAAACCACTCCAAAAGCAACTGTCAGACTTACTAAACCATCTCCATGAGACCTCAAAGATAAAACTATAAAGTAGCCAGAGGTCTAAAGGCATCTATGTATTACAAAAAAGGCAATTCCAATTTCTCTATGAGATTCTCCAAAAGCTGTTTGAAATCCCATTCCTTTGTACAAAGAATGATTAGGAGTAAAGCATTTTGTCTTCCGTTTAACTAACTTGCTGCTACTAGCACCTTAACAAATGCTTTCCTCTAGTTAAGTGCTATGCTCTCTCAGATGCTAGATGCCAGACACTCATTTTAAGTGCTTAAATACCATGTACCAGTAGAAAGCACTTGAATAGCAATATTATGAAAATGACACAAAATTAAGCAATTTCAGATTTGCCACAGGGCATGGGACATAATTTCACAGGATTCCCCATAACATAGAAGAGCTCAGTTAAATCTGAACTTTAAATTCCAATTTGGAACATAGTTACACATTCGTGTGAAGTACTCTTGTTTACTGAGTCTGGCAGCCTTATGTGAACTACCTAATAGTTGGTATTTGCCAGCTTAGTACTTTATTTTAGGGTTTTGTTTCCTTAATTTTCTGGAGGGGGGAATTTCATACGTGAACATTATATTTACATCATGTTCGCCTGTCCTTTTCTCCTCTCCAGCTCCCTCTCTACCCCCTACTCCCTCTCAAAGTAGTCACTGCTTCTTTAATTATTGTTAAACATATATATATATATATATATATATATATATATATATATATATGACACACAAAATCTACTGAGGACATAACCTACTGAGGCCATTTAGTGTTGCTCATATGTAAATATGTTTAGGGCTGATTATTTATTATTAGATAACCTATCAGGGAGTTCATGCCCAGAGAAAACTGAATTCCTCACTCTTAACAGCCAATGATTACGTAGAGCACTTCATCTAAGGGTGAGATCTTGTGAAATTCCATCCAATCAGGCTGCTATGTCAAGTGTTGTTACTTATGCAGGTCTTGTTTAGGCAACTATATTATTGAAATTTCACAGGGGCAGCTTTCCTGCCATGTCTAGAAGATACTGTCTAGCAGCAGTAAGTACCCTGGTCCTCTGACTCTTGAATTTTTTTTCCCATCTTCCAGGAATGTCCCTGAACCATAGGTATAGGAGTTACATTATAGATACATCAATTGTGGCTGAATATGCCTGCTGTCTGTTCGGGTTGAGTGCCTGCTCAATAGGAGGAAATTTATGTCTGACACTAAATGTAGTCAATTCTCTGTGGCTGGAGCAGTCATAGACCCTAGAAGACAACCTACTATTGCCATTCTCTTAAATGAATGCAATCTCTAACTGAATTGTAAATAGTTTTCCTTTCTTGTTCCCCCAGATAAGTGTATCTCTTCCACTCATTACAGAAGTTTCTGTTTGTAATTGACAGACATTGTTACAGAGATCCACAGCTGGTCAAAATGCACTGCTTCCTTCTTTTCTCTAAAACATTGGTTTTGATTTTTATTTCCATTTTTTTTAAAGATTTATTATTTATTTATTTATTATAAGCACACTGTAGCTGTCTTCAGACACACCAGAAGAGGGCGTCAGATCTCCTTACGGATGGTTGTTAGCCATCATGTGGTTGCTGGGATTTGAACTCATGACCTTAGGAAGAGCAATCAGTGCTCTTACCCGCTGAGCCATCTCTCCAGCCCTTTATTTCCATTTTTAATTTTAATTTTATTTCATTTATGTAATGTGTGAGACACATTACAGCCCATAAGATGAATAAAACCATGTGTATATGAGTGCATATATGGGAGTGTACTCATGTTCTCCTGAGTACAGCACACAAGTGGAGATCCAAGGACAACTTCTAGTGTTAGTCCTTCCGTTTACCTTGTATGAGACATTGCCTGTCCACACTGTATTTGCCAGGCCAGCTGGTATGAACATTGTTGTAGACTCTCCTGTCTCCACGTCCTCATTCTCTTTAAGAGCATTGTGATTACTGAGCCGCCCTATAGCATCCGCTCCAACATGAGTTCTTGTGATTCAAATTCAGCTTCTTAATCTTGTGTATAAAAGCTTTCCCTCCTGAACCCTCTCTGGATCCCCAGGTGAATAATTATCCAGTCATCACTTTCTTCACCATTGTCATCATCCATTTGCTTTATCAAAATCACTTTCCTACTATTAGAAGTATGAAAACATACATTTTGTAAATATTAACAAAGTACATACCTGTGAGTAATTTAGGAGGACTCCACTTAATAGAATATTTCTTTCTTTCACTTCCTTTGCTAATGTCCTAATCCACATCAGGCTTTCCATCTTCTGAGCGAGCGGAACTAAGGTGAAGTCAAAGCAGTGCACCTGAAATGGCAAGAACAATGCTGTTCTCTTCAGCCTTCCTCTTGAGAAAAGTAAAGCTCAAAACACAACATGACACTCGATTGATTTTGTTAATGCATGTTAATAATTTCCAATATCTTTTAGGTAATACACACCTCATAAATAAATCACTCCTCTCTTTTAACTATGAGGTAAATAAAAAAATATGAGGTAAATACTCACTGGAAATACAATATTGAAAAATATGCTACCATTCTGCTGAAAATATACCAATTTATATAAAAATATGATTCCACTAAGTTTAACTAAATCTATTTTTCTTAGCCTAAAACAATAAAATTTAAAGGAACTAAAATTTATAGTATTTTAGAGTACCTGACATCTCTAATAAGTAATTGTCTATGTCTATAATAAACCCCGAGCATTTTTCTATGGAACATCGTTTTTAGCAAAGTCATTATTTAAGAAAGCATGGCATTAAGGGGCTGGCCACTGGGAATTTGATCACGCTCTAATGAGTATATGAGTAACACAAATCAAGTTTGGTATATTTTTTTTTCTTTTTGTGGGGAGGGTACAAGGATTAGAGAATGGACCTGTGAGGAATGGGAAGCAAAGTGATCGGGGTACATTGTGTGAAATTCCCAAATAATTAATAAATTCAAATTATAAAAATTTAATTAAAATTTAAGGGATCTCAGAGTGATCCTTCAAGGTAATTTGTTAAGTGGAAACATAAATTAGCAGTTCTAAATCTGTGGGTGGTGACCCCTGCAGAGGTTGAAGGTCCCTTTCTCAGGGTCGCCTAAGACCATCTGAAAACACAGGCATTTAGATGATGAATCATAACAGTAGCAAGATTACAGATATGAAGTAGCAACCAAATCATGTTATTGCTAAGGTCATGACAACATGAATATAGTATTACAGGGTTGCAACGTTAGGAAGGCTGAGAAGCAATGGCATAAATGATACAAGGAGCACTAAGAAACATGTATGCTCTTCTGAAATACCTAATTTAAAATATTTTCTCAGTACTATAAATTTCTGTATTATACATGTTTACTAACCCGAAACATTTAAAGCCTAGTGCCCCCATGCTCCTATATGCACACAGCCCTCTGTCCTGCTCTTCCCTACATTGCACAGGAACATATTCTATAATGTCCCTGCTATACCATAAAGGAATGAGTTTTTCCATGCTAATGATACATTTTTCAGGTAAAAATATCTATATAAAACTCTTTATTTTTCTTTTACTGCTGGAGATTAAGCCTAGCATGCATATAACTTTTGAGCTATGTCCCAAATCCTATAATGCTTATTTTAAAGAGACGTATACAATGATTTTTAGTATACACTTGTTCAATACATGTTCAACAACAATGTTTAAGAAGTTGTCATTAAACATAGTTAATTCAAAATATGTACAAATAGTTATTTCCTTTTGAAATCTAAATGATATAAGTACAGTTTTATGCAAAGAAAATAAATGAAATGACATGCCACAAAGAATCTAAAATAAAAAAAAGGGAAATGTTTTTCAAGAAAATTACAAGCTGGGCTTTCCAATGAGGTAACCAGCTGCCAAGTAGACAGTGAGAGGATGTGGCTCTGGAACTTGCAGCTCTGCTTCTCTGACAACTCACAAAGGTAGGATTTCCACTGTCTTATGAGGCAATGCTGCTTATGGTAAAAACAACTCCAGTATAGTGACCTGAAGCCTGGCCAGAAGTGTGAAAGTACTATAAATGCTAGCCTTTCCACCAGTGTAGTGTAGCCTGTAAATCTGTGCTTGGTACACAGGCCCTCAATGCCCACTACCTAGAGCAAGAGATGTTGGTCCCCATTTAGAAGTCCTGTAAAGCATAGTTCACCAGCCATCTTAAAATAGATGAACTGAAGAGACTCTTTTATATCATTGATCAAACCAACTCTTCAAAGTCTCCTTCCAATGGGTTTGCAACATTTAAGTGGACTGGAATTGCTGGTAAAAGGCTAGCAAAGAAAAAGCAAGCTAATTTACCAAACACCAGACAATTAAAAAAAAATTTACTCATGGATAGAACTTAAAGTCAAAGGGTTGACTAAAGGATATAAAATCGCTGTCACAGAATGTACACCTTGATACTGAATCACTTGCTGAAAGACCACTGTTGTATGATGTTGAAGGCTTCAAAATACAATTTGACTTTTAAACCTACATAAGTACCAGTATCATGTAGACACTAAAATTGTGCTGGCTAACATGTCACCCATAATTAATGAGTGAACTAGCAAATGGCTTATGTACTTAACCTTGGACAGCTCCATGGGTGGCAAGGGCTCTGGATCCCAGTGTTTGCACAAGCCCATCTGTGCTTCCTGTCTCCTACACTCAATCCCACACATGCTTTAAATTTCTTGAGTGACCTGCTAATACATTACTGGTCCCAGATGAATTCCAATTAATTTTTAATAATTTAAAATGTCATTTTGATTCATCTCTAAGGACAGGTACATTTGTTAGAGGAGGAAAACTAAATATTAAGTATAATAAGACTCCAATTGGCCACTCTTAATTCCATTGTTCGTGTTTCCAGGAAAGCTAGAGAAAGAAGTCAAGATTTGTGGTACGAGAGGAAAGAGACTGTTTATTTGACTAAGACAAAACTTAATTTCTGGAGCTTAAATGTATCCAAATAACACATTGCTCAAAGACAACAAATGTGGAAGGAAGGGTGGTCAGGAAAAAAGTACTGGTAATTATCAAATAAATGACTTAGAAGAAAACAGACTCAGACCAGTGATTTTGACACAATAGATACTATAAAATGATCTACATGTGTACAAAAACAGTAAATGGGTAAATTAGACTCAGCATAGCCAAAGCATGACTTTTCAAGAGTGCATGGGATCCATCCAACAGCTGGAAGCATCAGCCAGCTACTAAACAGATCAAAGCAGGGTTTATCTCTAGGATCAGAAGAGATCTTCAAGAACTTTTAACTTGCATCAACTATTTAAGAATTATATAAAATCTATTAATAAAATTATTTTAATGAACTTGCTTCAAAAACCAAACATAAAAAACAAAGATCAAGTACCTTACACTGAACTGACTCACTAAGAATGAGTCTCAATGTCTTCATGAAGATCAAGACAAAATTTTGATAAATGGACACAAATTAAGTCATGATCTATCAGAGAAACCCAGACCAAAGGCTTGCCAACTGCTTTTTTAAATCTTTCCAAGCCACCACCAAGCCTAGCAGACTGGGAAAATAATAGCTTCCAACAAAAAATAAGACAAAACAGTAAATAAGAAAAATATTTTAATGAAAATGTCAACTACACAGAATTTCAAATTTTCTTTTGATTTAAACATTTTTTAGAATAAGTGTTTTATAAAAGTCTTAATGTTATACTGGAATACATGCTGGTTTTTTTCTATTTATTATGCTGGGTTTTTTTTTCTATTAATTCATGCTGTTTATTTGAAAGGTCAAAGTAACAGAACCAAAATATTGTATTCTAGACAGTCAGGAAAAATTAAAAGCTTTTACTAAAATTCACAAGATAGATTTCCCTTTCAATTATTTCATAAAGTGGTCTGCCTTATAAGAATATATCTTTAGCCAGGCTGCAGTGGCACATACCTTTAATCCCAGCATTTGGGAGGCAGAGGTAGGCAGTTTTCTGAGTTCGAGGCCAGCCTGGTCTACAGAGTGAGTTCCAGGACAGCCACGGCTACACAGAGAAACCCTGTCTCGAATCTTTAGGACTGGAGTTCAGTTCCCAGCACCCAGAGTGATCAGCTTACAGTAGCCTGTAATTTTTGTACTAGATGATCCAATTCCCTCTTCTCATCACAATAGGCAGTTGCATGTGCATGTCCACAAGTGTGTGCATGCACACACACATATACCTACCACATACACACAGGGGGGATATTTTGAATTAGAATTTGAATTTTTTTAAATTAGTATTGTGGATGGGTATTTTCCCTGCATGTATTTCTGTGTACCATGTGCATGCAGTACCCACAGAAGCCTGAATGGCCATTAGATCCTCTACAACTGGAATTATATATGGATGAATGCCACCATGTGAGTGCTAGGAATAAAACCTGGATCCTCTGAAAAAGCAGTCAGTGGCTTTAGTCACTGAGTCATCTCTCCCACACACAATTTTTTACAGAATATAATTTTGCCATTGATTCTACCAAAAAAATGATCTTATGCATTATACACAACTACAGTAATTATCAACACAGCTGGAACATCTGGAGTAAAAATTAGAAATGGAAGTTAAAAGCAATAGTAGTGATTGATATGAGGTATCTTATACATAGATAGCATTAACGTTTACTTTACTTTTTCTCTAGAGAAAATTATCAGAGACTATAAACTGGCAAAGGAAGACGTTACAAGATTGTGAGTCTTCAAGAGTTTCTTATTCTATATGTATTCAAATGTTCCTCCTCTTTCAGAGGGTAAGGCCTTGGAAAAACCTGCCTTAGGAAATGGAAATATCACTAAGGGAAAATGCATTTAATAGAGCTTCACCCAGATATTATAGCTGAGCTTCTCTGTAGAGCTCCAGCCATTTGTCCATATGCAAATACATGTCTGGTGAGAAGCACGTAGCCAGCACTGAGAGCATGGCACTTCAGTATCGATGGCGCACTGGTACAAAAAAAATTTAAAAAGACAAAAAACAAATTCCAAAACTCAACGACGGGTTTCTGAGTCAATAGCAATTCTCTCCAGTCATAGAAAGTTTAAAATTCTCATGCCAAAGCATCTGAAGTTGGAACAATTTGCATATTTTTGTGACTTGCCAAATTTTTGTTTTATATCCTGAAAGTTAAAAGTTGTCTGTAGGTGCTCTCGACATATATTATGGGATTTCTGTAAGCACATTAGTGTTTGAAGTTCACTCACTCATCAAAGAGGCTGTATATATTCCCACGATCAACCACAAAGTCCACTACACACTACCTGAACTCGTAGGAAAACATCCATGCATATCTATATTTGTAAATGATTTTTAATGTATTTTCTGAGTTAATATCATTTAAAATGGAAAACATTAAATGGGCTTTTCAGAAGATAAGGTATCTTGATTATAGTGAGAAAAGACCCAGAAACCTCTAAATGTAGGTCCATAGTATATATGAGTAATACTATGAAAGCCTCTGCAAGCATTCTGAGCCTTCACTTGATGTGTATGTCAATGCATCAAGTAAATGAATCATTATAATTGTTTAATCTTTTAAGTTAACAATCATTGTTTAAAACTTCAATAATTTTAAAGACATTCTGTAGGCTTTTGTGATCTATAATGGAAACATCCAGGGTGCAATGTGAGAAGAACACGTGCTCTTTGATGGTTGGAGGGCTGACTCAGTATGTATTTTCATTCGATCTAGGGAACAATTTAAGACTGTTGTTCTTCCACATGAGCCATCCACTGCTTGACATGCAGAAGATATTAAATTTCCTAATACTACACTACACTTCCTGTTTTCTGTCAGATCCATTCATACTTACTTTATAAACTCCAACGCTCTAATGCAGACTATAAATGCATTCACAAGTACATAATTTTCCTAAAATGCCTCCTTCATTATGATCAATGCCATGTTCATTGACAATTATTTAATTCAAGGTAACCATGGATAAGCTGAGTGACTACTGTCATCTTGTTTCATATTATGGTTTATTCTTTGCTCAAATGCTTCTCAACTCAAACTCTCTCTCTCCACATAGCATTATTCAACCATATGAGCTTCCATGTATCCGCACCAGATTCTCTCATTCCTGACCCCACATGGCCCCAATCCATTATAAAATCTATTTCCCCCTCCCAAAAAAATTCATATCATCATTCCCCCATCCCTTCGTTTATAGCCAACCTCTATGGGTCTATGAAATCAGGTTGATTATTACTCATTTGATAGCTAGTTCCACACCTAAGTGAATACATATCATATTTATCTTATCTTTCTGGGTTACCTCACTCAGGATGTTTTTTTTTCCTAATTCCATCCATTTGCCTGAAAATTTCATGATGTAACTTTTTAAGAGCTAATACTCCATTGTGTAAATGTACTACATTTTCTTCATCCATTCTTTTATTGACTGACATCTAGTTTGTTTCCAGTTCCTGGCTATTATGAATAGAACAGCAGTGAACATAGCTGAGCAAGCATCCTTGTCATTGGATGAGAGAGGAAAATCTGGATTTGTTTCTGATTTGATGCACACTTTAATGAGCTGTAGTATTCTATTCTTCACTTTGCATTTTGTAAGGGCGCACACACATGCACAAGTCCCCCAAGGGCCTAGGTTTGGGAAGGCCCACCTGCTCTGTGCCCTACCTCATCTCTGTAGTTGCAGCTCTTTGCACAAATCCCTCTGGGTGTTGCTTTTGCCAGCTGGTGAATCCCAGCAGTTCACCAAGAGGTGGGTGTTTGTGCACACAATGGAGTAGAGGCTCTTGGTGAGGAGCTGCACTTCAGGTTTGGACTATAGGTCTTATCTCTTCAGGTTCTCACAATGCTACCTTTACTGTGCTTTTTGCTTTTTTTTTTTTTTTTAAAGGGGGAAAATGTTTATCACCCATTTGACCTTTAAGAAGCCATAATTTGCACAGGGTGACTTACAGACACCATGAAACACGGTGGGCCAGTGTTGTATGTCGAGTGTGCTAGGGCAGCATCCCAGGATGGAAGGGCAGGCCCAGTCCACTGGCTGTGGATTCTTTCTTGATGTGTTCAATGACTTCTCACATTATAGAGTTGGAGATAGGTGGTATATACATACCCAAAAGCAAAGTACTCCACAGAATTTCTTGGTTTATGCCTGATTTTTCTAGCTTACTTGATTTCACATTGAGTGTATTTTTTTTAAAGATTTATTTATTTATTGTTATATGTAAGTACACTGTAGCTGTTTTAGATGCACCAGAACGGGACATCAGACCTCATTCCGGATATTTGTGAGCCACCATGTGGTTGCTGGGATTTGAACTCAGGACCTTCAGTAAAGCAGTCAGTGCTCTTATTCGCTGAGCCATCTCACCAGCCCCCGTTTGTTTGTTTTCTGTTTTTGTTTTTCGAAACAGAGTTTCTCTGTGTAGCCTTGGCTGTCCTGGAACTCACTGTGTAGACCAGGCTGGCCTTAAACTCAGAATCCACCTGCCTCTGTCTCCCAAGTGCTGGAGTGTATTTTTAAAAATTGAATTTTATCTTCATTTTTAGTGAACTTTACTGTAATGTGAAGTATTCAATTTCAATAAAAATAAATTATTAAAAAATTTTAGTGGAATTGCCTTGCATTTCCATTTAAGTTCATGTTGGCTATGGGCTTGCTGCAAGTTGCCTTTATTGTATTTAGGTCTATTGTATCCTTAATCTCTCCAAGGCTTTTATCAAGAAGCAGTGTTAGATTTTTTCTCAAAGGCTTTTTCTGCATGTAATGTAATGATTATGCAGTTTTTGTCTTTAGGTTTGTTTTTATGTTGTTTCATATGTTGAACCATTGGGACGACTCTGTGATACAGCCTACTTGATCTGTGGAGGATATGTTTGATGTGTTCTTAGATTCAGTTTGCAAGTATTTTTTGATTATTTTTAAATGTATGTTCATAAAAAGAATTGGTCTGCCATTCTCTTTGTTTAGTCTTTATGTGATTTGACTATCAGGTTAATTGTGAATTCTTAAAATGAATTGGGTAATGTTCATTCTGTTTCTAATTCATGGAATAATTTGCAGAGTATTGGTATTAGTTCTTCTTTGAACTATCTGGTAGAATTTTGTGCTAACCCATCTGGCCCTGAGTTTTTTGGCTGGGAGACTTTCTATTGATTGCTTCACTTCACTAGAGGTCGATTTAAGTTGTTTATCTGAAATTGATTTAACTTAGGTAAGTGCTATTTATTGAGAAAATTACCATTTCTTTTAGATTTTTCAATTTGCTGGAATACAGGTTTTTAAAATATGTCCTCATGACTCTGGATTTCCTCAGTGTCTGTTGTTATATTTTCTTTTCCTTGCTGATTTTGTTAATTTCAATCTTCCCTCTCTGCCTTTTAGTTTGGACAAGGATTTGTTTATCTTGTTGATTTTTCTCAAAGAACCATATAGAAACAAGAAGAACAATACAATAAAAGGAATAAAAGTTAAAGAAAGTTATAGTTTCAATGAAAGAAAGTTAAAGTTTCCATTTTGGTAAAAGACACTATTAACAAGGCAACTCTTTAAAGGCAAACATTTAATTGGGGCTGGCTTACAGTTTCAGAGGTTTAGTCCATTATGGTGGCAAGCATGGCAAGCAAACATTATGCTGAAGGAGCTGAGAGTTCTACATCTTGATCTGAAGGCAGCCAGGAGGAGACTGAAATCCTTACTGGACAGAGCTTGAGTATAGGAAACTTCAAAGCCTACCCCCAAAGAGGCATACTTCCTCCAACAAGGCCACACGTCCTAATAATGCCAATCCCTATGGCTAATCATCCAACATGTTAATCTATCAGATTCATACTTATTGAAATAGCCACACCCACATTTCCTGGAAATCTGTGTCAGTAAATTTCATATTTTCTCTGACTGATATATCCATTTCTTCTATCATATGTCTTCAGTGGAATCAATGGAAGATTCTCTCTTCCATCTCTTGTATTTTGCTGATGAAGCTTGCCTCTGTAGTTCCTGTCCAAATTGCAATATTCTTCATTTCCAGAATTATATCAGATTATGTTTTCTTTGTTGATTCTATTTCCATCTTCAGGCCTTGACCTGTTTTGTTCATTTCCTTCCACTGTTCGTTTGTGTTTTCCTGGATTTCTTTAAGGGGTTTATCCATTTCCTCTGTAATCTTTCTTCATACAGATGGTTTTAGGATCTCGTACTTGTGCTTCAGCTTTGTTGAAATATTCAGGGCCTGCTCTGGTAGGATAGTTAGGCTCTAGTGGAGACAAAATGCACTGGCTCCTCCTAGCTGCCTGGAGACAGTCTTCCCCTGACTGTCTTCAGATGAAGATATGCAACTGTTAGGCTCTTCTCTAGCACCATGTCTGCCTGGACACTGCCATGCTTCCTGCCATGATGACAATCTGAACCAGTAAGCCAGCCCCAATTAAATGGTGTCTCTTGTAAGAATTTCCGTGATCATGGTATCTCTTCACAGCAATGAAAATACTAAGATACCTATACACATTAAAAACATATCTTGGAGATGGAAGTATAGTTTAATTGTTAAGAGTATTTTCTTCCAGAAGATCTAGGTTGGGTTCCCAGCACCAACACTCACCTGCAACCAACTGTAACTGTATTTCTGACTTCCATGGACACAAGGCATAAATATGGTATATAGATTGAATATATATATTCATATATATTTATATATAGAGAGAGAGAAATACATAGACTAAAAACATTCACACAAATAAAATAAATATTGAATCTAAAATTGTATGTTTTTGATTTGTCACTATCGGGAAGAATATGGAAAACATAACAAGTATTGGCAACTTAAATCACAAGAAGAATTCAAAATTTGAGCATCCTTCAGTTTGAGTTTTTGATTGATGCCACAATTCACATCATCTTTTTATATTGTGCAGTCGCTTAAATGGTTGTAGTATCACTCCTATCAAAAGCTTTATGCCAAAATCAAGTGAAGCATGGTCCTTCTGTGGGGTTTTTATCCCATCCATTTACAACTCAGGCACACACAAAATCTCAAAGCATAGGGCATGGGCAGAAATGCATTCACATCCCTTGTTGCTGTGGAACAAGACTGGCCTAAAGTTTGATTCCCAATTGAGTCCATCTTCCCATCTCATACATTTTTTGAGCACTGCCTATAGGGCACTCATTGCTGCCACATCACGGCCCTCACAGGAATGGTCTACTAAGCTCTCCTGACAAATTCTAAGCTCTGTTTAACCCATGACTTCAAACTTTCCCAAACCCTCATGAAACATTTCCAAAAGTTTCTGAATGACATCACTGGATGCAATAGCTACACGCCACACACACACACACACACACACACACACCACACATGCACACACACACACACACACACACACACACACTGCCCTATACTACCAATTGTTGGCATTGTTTTTCCATCATACTGAGAGTAAAAACCCAACACAGGGACTTGCTTATAAGGAGAAGATACTTCTGGTATGTGGGTTTAGTGCAAAAGTAGCTGAATCCAACCTTCTGGGTCTGAGAACAAGCAAGACACCGGGGTATACACCAATAGCCTAACTTCTTGCAACTGGCCCAACAAGTCTATAATAAGTTGACCAGCCTTTACAACATGAGCCTTTGAAGGCTATTCCAATAGAAGCTACAGTGCACACTGGGTACAGCTACCCTGCTCTACAGTAAGACCTCCTATGGTTTGCAGAGCCCAAGATAGCCTTACCCTAGACAAGCATGACCTACCAACTCCTCATATAAAAGGTTAATTTCAGTCAAAGGATTTCAGTTACTTCTTGTTTGGGAATGTTCTAGAATGAGAATCTTCTATTAAATTATTTTTAAGATACAATTTTCTTCTAATGATATATGTTTCAATTACTCAAAAAGAACAAGTATTGACATTACTCAGGCATCTTACATGGTAAGGCAGATTGAGTATGAAGCTTACTGCTGAACTGGGGATAATGGTATTTATGACAATCAACCCCCACAACTGCTGTCAGGATTAAAGGGGATCATTTATTTTTAAAAGAGAATGGTGACTCATTTCTTCAACCATCAATAAGTGTCTGCTATGACTAATGTTGACATAATTACATTAATAATATGCATTAGCAGGTAACATTTATTAGGAGGGTTCTGACAGTTACAAATGGAGTGATAATTCCATCTCCTCCAAATCTGAAGAGCAAGAAACACAAAAGTTCCATTAGACTGTGTTGTTTCTTCACACTAAGAACTCAGTCATAATCATACACACACTGAATAAGGTAGCCAGCGGTGCTCTTCAGGGCTCTCTCTGAAGATTCTAGAGGAGTATTCACTTTGGAGGACTCAATGATGTGTATGTGTTAGGTGCTGCCATTCACAAAGGTCTCTAGTAAGGATGCGTGAGTGGAGGATGGGGAGTGACATCATGCTAAAACTTGCTGGGCTTCACCTCAGCAGTGATTCAAAAATAAGTCTTAGTTTTAGAATCTTATAAAATAAACCTCTTGTGCCTGCAAATTTGAATTACATTTGCTTTTCCAAGGGATCACACATGAAATTATTGCAAACAGCATTCCAGTCTAAGCATGTTCGTATACAGCAGTTCTTTGCACTACCTCTAACATTTTCCTATACATTCAATAAAAGCAATTCAGAGTCTGAGAAA
This sequence comes from Montemys delectorum, assembly GCA_019843815.1. NCBI lineage: Eukaryota > Metazoa > Chordata > Mammalia > Rodentia > Muridae > Montemys > Montemys delectorum. The sequence continues at coordinate 40,950 of JADRCD010235795.1, forward strand.
ACTGCAACAGTGATCTATTTTTAGGTTGCTTCATATTCTTATCCTGAGTGAGCAACACTTGGGTTTGGTAATATTCTGATCATTTTCTTGTCTCTGCTTGAGAATCAGTCCAAAGTCCATGGTTGCTTTGGGTTTTTGTTCTGTTGGCTGGTCTCCTGTTTTAGTTTTCAAGATATAAATTGCAAAAGAAATAGTTCAAAGACCATAACCCATAACTCAGAAACTATATAAGACTTGATAAAGACATTGACATATTAAATAATAATATATTTACATGTACATAATGAATGTATACACTATATGTTGTGAAATTATATGAAATGTAAGATTTAAACCATTAAAATTCAAATATTAATGGAGTAATCAAACTTGCCATCATGGGAAATCTTCCTAAGTATACTGTGACAAAAATACTGGGATTATTGCCTGCACACATAACCTTCAGAACAAAAATATTCTTCTTGAATGATTTTTAGTTTGCTATCAGTTCACAATTTCATGGAACATAAAATCAAAAGCTATACCTCTCTCCCACTTACTAAAACACCAATCTTTATTGCCTTGTTTTCTTAAGTATTTCTTTTGTTATTTGTTATTGTTTTATATTTTAAGATGGGGGTCTCCAAAAGGACATGAATTGTATGTACTCACTAATAAGTGGATATTAGCCAAAAAAGTACAGAATAGACAGGATACAATCCACAGAACTCACAAAGGTTAACAAGCCAAAGGGACCAAGTGAGGATGCCTCAATCCCTCTTGGGAGGAAGAAGAAAGCAATCATGTGGGCAGGGCAGGTAGAGAGAGAGGGAGACCTGTGTGGGAGAGGAGATAGGGAGGGAAAAGGGGATATTGGGGAGTAGGGAACAGGGGAAGTAGGCGGTGGGGGGACCCTCTAGAATGTACCAGAGACCTGGGAGGTGAGAAATGTTCAGGACTCAAAGGGAGGGACCTAAGATGAAATTCCCCACAGTGGGGAAAGGGAACTTGTAGAAAGACAGGGCATCGAGTGAAGATGGAGTTGTCAACCCATGGTCAAAAACTCTGATGGAAAATTATTCCTGTTTAAAAGAACTGAAGGGACAAAAGTGGAGAAGAAATTGAGGGAAAGGAGGTTCAGTGACAGAGCCAAATTAGGATTCAGCTCAAGGGGAAGCCCAGGGCCTGACACTATTACTGATGCTATGATGTGCTTACAGACCAGAGCCTAGCATGGCTGCCCTTAGAGAAGTCCATCAAGCAACTGAAAGAGTCAGATGCAGATACTTATACCCAATCAATGGACAGAAGCTAGGGACCCTGTGGTTGAATTACTATGGAAAGGCTGGAAGAAGCTGAGGAGGAGGGCATCCCTATAGGAAAACCAGCAGTCTCAACTAGCCTCCCTCCCCCAACCCCAGTGATCTCTCAGACATTGAGCCAGGCTGCATATACCAGCTGATATGAGGCTCCTGACACATATACAGCAGAGGATTGCTGGGTCTGGCCTCAGTAAGAGAGGATGCACCTAACCCTAGAGAGACTTGAGGCCCCAAGGGAGGTCTGGTGAGGTAGGGATGGGGACATCCTCTTGGAGATGGGGGAGGAGGAATGGGATGAGGAACATCTGGAGGGCAAACCAGGAGGAAGATAACAACTGGACGGTTTAAAAAAAAAGAAAAAAAAAGACACTAAAGAATTAAAAAAAAAAAAGATAGGGGTCTCACTATGAAGCTGTGGCTGGCCTAGAACTCTGTATGTAGACCAGGTTGGCCTCAAACTCACAGAGATTCACCTGTCTCTGCTTTCCAAATGCTAGAACTAAGAAGGTGTGCACCTTCCATGCTTAAAAACTTTGTGACTTGTTATCTGCCCAACTCTATGAAACCTTAGCTGCTATGGCAGAAAAACCACCATCATAATTTCTTGGATCACTATTAAGCAGTTTCTTCTGACTAAACTAAATCCATCAAGGCAATGGTTTTCAACCTCTAGGTCTGATCCCCACAGGCATCACATATAAGATATCATGCATATCAGATACTTACATTACAGTTCACAAGGTATCAAAATTACAGTTATGATGTAGAAAAGAAATTATTTTATAATTGTGGCGTCAAAACAACATGAGGAACTGTATCAAAGAGTCACAGCATTAGGAAAGCTGAGAACATCCAGGGCTACACAGAGAAACCCTGTCTCAAAAAATGAGAAGAAGGGGGGAAAGAAGATAGGAAAGAAAAAGGAGAGGGGAAGGAAAAGGAAAAGGAAAAGAAGAGAAAAGAAATAGACATGCCATTGTGCCTGTTTCATACTTTAACATAGCTGGAACACTGACAAACTACTTTACATTTGAAATATACACATTGGAGAGCATGAAGACATGAAAAGGTTTTACAACATGATGCTATTTAGAAATACAAAATATTTTAAAAATAAAATCTCCTCAGATGCATAAAGGACATAATACTTTATTATAGATGAAGGTCTGAACTGAAGGTCACAGACACTAATCAACTTGGACTGATTAAAGTGGGCTGAAGCTAGTAGGTACTATCACCTGGAACATTAACTCCAGATCCAGAACCCTTACCAGGTTAGTCACCTGAGAATACAATTAACTTCCTCAACTAAACAAAAATTAATTCAAATAATAAGTGCAACTAAATAACGCATCCAAATTCAGGTTCCATATTTTTATATTGTTTAAATTATATTTTATTATATAAGTATAATACATAACTTTAATAGTATTTAAAAGGTATAATAGTTTAGCAAAAAAAACCCCACTAAAGTAGGGTTTTATTAAATCTCATTTCATTATTTAAATAGAAGATAGTAGCACAAAAGTATCAAGGTAGAGAAACTCTCAAGCATATTTTTATGTCACATATACATTTATTAAGAGTGAAAACACATTTACCTGAAGTGAATGTTACAGAGTACTGAGTACCTGTACAGTCTGGGCACAGTATGGGTACCATAGCAATGTCTCTACTCACATAGGGAATTGTTACTAGGGAAAACGTATTATATACATTAACTGTCCTCAGTCCCTTGGTAGTTTTAACCTAAATCATCAACTAAATTATGAAAGCAGGAATCTAGAGAGCATCTGTAAGTCAAATAAACCTGTTTGATAAGCTCCTTAAGTAGCAGGGTAATAGTTAACATGTTAAGTACAATTCTTCCACTGAACCAAGCGTATTTATTTTAATGAGTGACAAAGTCAGTCATCCAATTCTTCCTAGGGCTAACATCAATATAAGCTCCTTAACAAAGCAGTCCAATTTTATTACCTTGGCCTTATGTATTTCACGTGTCAATTTTCAAACTGATTAACTAGGATCACACTGGCCAAAAAAGAAAGTTGCAAATTGTTTTTCTCACTGAACCAAGCTGAGTAACCTATTGAAAGTGGAGAAATAATTAGCACGTCCTAAATCCATGATTAATTAGGAAAAATATATTTATAAAGATTAGAAAATGTCCTCTAGATTCCATTCTCTTTGCAGAATCCATTAGGACACTGTTGTATCCGAAAACAAATATCCCTATCCTTTAACGGGATTAACAGGAGGAAGGTGTTTCTATGAGAATCATTTCTCTGTATTTCATCAGCTATATGTTCATCACAGTTAATCTTTGCCAGTTTCTACTCCACAACATGAGCTTTCCATTCACCATTTAGCCATAAGCAAAATTATAGCAACACAGCCAGTTCTCTCTATTCAACACCCCTCACAGGAATGATGTCAGCCTTCCTCATCTTTGTGTGAGAAATTAATTCCTTTATTACCACAGTTGTAAAAGGCTCCAAAGGTATTCTTCAATCAGTATTTATCTTAGTTTTATTATTGACTTAGGCAGGAAATACCTGAGACTTACTGTATTAGTACAAGACAAGAATTTGTAAAACTTGTACATGTAATTCCATTTCTGCTGAGGTGGTATGCAGGCAGGAAAGAGAAAGCCAATAAGCTGAAGTGAAAAGTATAACTACTTAACACATAATACAAAGGAAACATTTCAGAAGAAAATGCAGAAGTGTTCACAGGGCTACAAAGGCAATACAACTGAGAGTGTAGTGGAACCAGGACTAGTAGCTACCCCGAAGCCAGCCAGTGGCTGACTCCTAAGCTGTAGCAAACACTACAAACAAGAACAAGTAATCTAGAGACCTGAGGCAAAGGGACTATGAAACAAACACCAGGGTAGAGACACTGAGGGGTAAAGCACTGGCCTTTGCTTGCTGAGTAAGAATTTGTACCTTGAAAAATGAATCACTTCAGACTAGGAAAGACAGGTTTAACAATATAAATGCCCTAAATAAGCAGGTGAGTAAAAGGTGAAAAGTAAAAATAGGGAAAAAGTAAAGGAACCATGTCTGGGATCTGCTGGGAAATTTTACAAGATCGTGGAATGTTAGAACTTAAATCCAGAAAAGGCCTCAAGACTCTGAAGCTAAAATAAGAAGCCATTATACTTAAAAGAAGGCCCTGCCCCATTTTCCAATTGACATTTGTTCTTTATTAGTCAGGAACATTGGATACATCTATGTGCATATACGTATATTTTTAACCTTTTTCCATTACTTAACACATTCATGAAAGCATCAAAGTTACAAGTGTATATTGAACGGCACACTGGATTGACTCTGCTCCTGGTGCTGCCACTGTGGGCTGAAGAACATTCTGGAAACAATTTACTTCCTTGTGACAGTTTCCTCACATGTAAAATATCAAGTGTCAATGGCTGATGGTTTTCCGGACTTTTAAGAATTATTTTATTTGCTGACATGTTCAAATACTAAACATTCTGAACTATTTTGAAGACCACATATTCTGATCTTGTATATCTATAAGCAACTTCCTTCTAACACAAACTAAACTAGGCTTAATGCCTTTGAAACTATAATTATGTTTTTAAAACACTAAAATTCCACTTGATACTTTATATTTTTTGCAAGAGTAAATTCACAAAGCTTCCCATGTGTGATAACACCAATAAACTGTGGGTTTTGTCAGAGATAAGTGGAGTTGTTGTATGACAGAAAACTATAGTAAAATTATTTTTCTATCAAAGAAATGAAAACATGATTTCACTAAGTAATATTTAAGAATGTGCTCAAATTTAAACTTCTATTTATGAGTGTGTTTCCTATTTTTCCACAATTTAACAGCTAGCCGTTGACTTGCTGCTTAGGTGACTCATTCCTACATACTGAAGAATTAAGCTCTAAATCATACACTGCCCACTATTTAATTGATATTCTCTAGAAGTACACTAGAATTCCTACTAAGCTTTTTAGACATAGTATATGAATTGTGAGGGTTTTACAAGATCATTTTTATATAATCTAGTCTCGAATACAGATATTGGTATTACTGCACCGTCATCTTAAAATCTCTTTTCCCCACTTCCCAGGAAAAATCAATAGCTCTTGATCATAAGTCTCTGTGCACATGACATCAGCTCACAGTCTTAGGCCCTTTGAGTCTTGTTTCCCTTAAGCCAATTATTTCTTGAGTACTTTTAATATCTGATTTACACTTTATGAACCCACTTTTGATATTTTCAAATGACATATTTGTGAAGATATGTCACCATTGAAGTCATGAACACAAACAAAATAAGAAAAGAAAAAAAGAATGGGGTATGTCCCACATTCATAGCTTTTGTATAAGGACACTAAAAGAACATTCTGAAGATCCTCTAGCAAGAAACAATCTGACAAAGAAAGCCAAATACGCATGATCCTGACTTAGACTATTCACTTTTAATATTTCTGTTCCACAATAGTGTGGCAGCAGTCTGCATTTGATAGAGATCTAACATTGAATTTTGATCTTCTCCTTGACAAATGCTCGAATAGTCTCTATGATACTACACAAAGTAGTGGGTGTCAGTGTCCACCCAGCCACACTCTCTTGAGGGAAAACAACCTACATACTCCACAGTATACGTTTCTAAGCTACAGTGCTGTGCAGGTTATGGAATGCTAAATGTATTTTCATAATATAGCCTTCTCAGAATGTATAATAAACCCACTGTAAGCTGTGATGGATTTATGTCATATAGTCTAAGAAGGCACAAAGAACAACTGTGATTAACTCAGAAAAAACTTAAATACCTTTTAGGCTAGACTAAGCAGTAATAGCCAATGAAAAATAAATAAAAAATAAATAAATAAACAATAACCTTTATTCATGAATGAGCTAATAGCCAAAAGTGAAGGGAATATACCAGGTTAAAACCTCACCAAGAAGGAAGGAGGACCCACAAACCACCACCACCACCCGGGCATTGCTCCGCCCATTCCCCAACATCAGTACTGAACAAGGAGATGCAACGAGAACTGGACACATCATGGGCCATGGGCATAGAAGCAGGAGCATCCCAGACTTCTGAAACCCAAGAAACTGCAGCTAAAAATTCTCTTCAGGTTCCATAGAGAAAACACCCTAAGAAGGAAATATACAAAACTTCCTGGGTAAATAACAACATAGGGATTGAGAATTATACTGCTGATCCAAGTAAGTGACTGTGCCAGGGCCATGTAATGATTTGTGATGATTTCATTACCACCTTGTGATGATTTCAAAGAAAATGGCCCCGACAGGGTCATAAGGAATAGCTCTATTAGGAAGTGTGGCCCTGTTGGAATAGATGGCTTTGTTAGAGATACTTTGGCACTGGTTGCAGGCTTTGAGGTCTCAGAAGCTCAAGCCAGGTCTAGTGGTTCACTGTCACTTGTTGCTGCCCAAGAATCCAGATGTAGAAGAACTCTTAGCTACTTCTCCAGAACCATGTCTGCCTGCATGCCAACATGCTTCGACCATGGTAATAATGGACTAAACCCCTGACCTGTGAGCCATCTCCCTTGAAATGGTTTCCTTTATAAGAGGGATGTGATCTGCTGGGCATGGTAGTGCACACCTTTAATGCCAACACTGGGAAGCAGAAGGAGGTAGATCTCTGTGAGGTTAAGGGCAGCCTAGTCTACAGAGTAAGTTCCAAGACAGATAGTGCGACACAGAGAAGCTCTGTTTCAAACAAACAAACAAAAAGAGTTGCTCCAGTCATGGTGACTCTTCCCAGAAATATGCAAATCAGAAATAGTAATGAAATTAGAATGAGAGAGTAAACATGACAACAGATACCAATGAAATTCAGAAAATCATTAGCATACACTTCAAAACTGAAATGCCATTCAACTGGAAAATTGACAAGAACTGAATGGATTTCTATACTATGCAGCTTACCAAAATTAAGCCAAGAAGGTACAAACAATTTAAACAGATCAATAGCAAGCAATGGAATAGAAACTTAAAAAAAAAAAAAAATACAGAGCCACTTGTATTCACTGCTGAATTCTACCAGATGTATAAAGAACTAGCCCCATGCTTCTCTAACCACTTTATACAGTAGAAGGGAGAGCAACACAACCACAGGTTTTATAAAGCCAACATTATAGCTATCTAAATCAGATATGAAAATGCAACAAAAACAAATTGTATGACAATTTTCCTGATGAACACAGATGTAAAATTCTCAATAAAATACTCACAAATCTTATTTAAGAACATATCAAAAAGATTATTCAACTCTCTGAAATTAACTTCAATCCAATTGATATAAGACACTTCAAAACATACAAATTAATAATTATAATCATATAAACTGACTTAAGGATAGAAATCATATGAGCATGGTTTTGACAAAGTCTAACATCCTTTTATTGTAAAAGCTCTTAAAAATGAGGAATGGAATGAATAGAATTTAACATGATAAACTGCTAAAAACAATAACAAACTTATAGTCGACATCATGCTAAGTGAGAAAAACTAAAAGAATTTCTACTATAAAATTCAGAACTCAACAAGACTGTTGACTTTATCTATTCTTATTCCAGAGAATGTTCAAGATTTTAGGCAAGAAATTAAGACTAGAAAGAAATAAAAGGAATACAAATGAGCAAGAAGGCATGATCTGGTACACAGGAGACAATAACGATTCAAACAGGTAACCCTTGGAACTAACGAACACAGTCAACAGTAGCAGGATACATCAATAGCATGCAAATTTCAGTAGCCTTCTTGTATAGCAATAATAAACATGCTGAGAAGGAAATAAAGAAAACAATTCTGATCACAAGATCTTTAAAAATAATACCTTGGAATAAACCTAAGGAAGTGAAAGAGCTCTACAATAAAAAATTTTAAACATAGAAGAAAAAAAGCTAAGAAGACACTACAAGGTTTGGAAAGCTCTCCCAATGTCGTGCACTGGCAAAATTAAGACTGTAAACATATTTACATTACTGGAAGAATTATATAACAGTAACATTCTATATGAAACTGGAAAAATCCTAAAGTTCATAAGAATGCACAAAAGATCAAATAGCTACAGCCTTTCTAAGCAGAAAGAGCCATGCTGGATATAATTACTAGTCCTGGCTTAGAGACACATTAGAATCATAATAATGAAAGCAACATAGACAGACACATAAATCAGTGGGGTTAAATGAAGGACTCAAAAGTAAATCTGCACACTCCCAGCCTAATATTCCTAATTTTTGATGAAGTTATAAAACAAAACAAACCAAAAAAAATCATAGGAAAAATATTCATGAATAATGGTTCTGGAAATATGGATACTCATACATTAATAATGAACCTAGATCTCCATCTCTCACCATGAACAAAGCCCAATTCCAAATCCATCAAAGATCTTTACATGAGATGTGAAGTGCTGTAAGAGTCAGAGGGAAAGCCATGGAAGTGCTTCAAATATAGACACAGGCAAGGACTTGCTCGAAAGTATTCCAAAAGATTAAATAAAGCTCAGAAAGGCAAATATGATGTCTTCTCTCCTTTATGGATCCCAGATTTTATACAGATATATAAAATTATGGAGGTATTTAGAAATTGAGAGCAGAAACACAAGCTCCTAAGAGACAAAGATAACTAATAGGAGAGGGGAGGTCTTAGGAGAAAGAGAAGGGTCAGAGCAGAAGTAGGGTGAATGCACAATTATGTAGTTATAAGAATATATCATAAGAAATATGCTGTTGTGAACAATGCATATACAAAATTCCAAAAATCACACCTTAAAAGAGAGTTCAAATATATTCTTACTTAATGTTTTGAAAGAGAAAGCACTAATTTTAACATGCATTTATGACTTCTCTTGATGAATATCATAAACAACCTAAATGGTGAATCCTTTTACATGTACTAATGTATAATAAAGTATTTTCTTCCAAATAGAGAATATTTTCCTTTTGACAGACATGCTTAGTAGTAGTAGTAGTAAGAGAAGATGTCTTTCTAAAGGTCATTAAAAAAAGACTATATGGAACAACAAATATCACCCAAAATACATACAAATTCATTAAGACACAGCACTTGAATTATTCTCCTTAATAATCTTTTCCTACCTTTTGTAGAAATATCTGTTTTAATCAGCTAGCCAATATTATCAGAAATATCTGGCTTATTGTAGAAACATGTAGTTAAATATACCAAAATGAAGATTTTAGGTTGATCAAAGTAAGGCTTCCTTCCAGCACAGTGGGGCGGGAGTGGTGGGACTCTTGATCGCACTGCTGGCTGAAAAGCTATTAGAATTTGATAATGGCTACACAAGGGAGAGTCATTTGCTTTAATGGTGTGACACATGTATTGTGACCACACAGCAGAGCTGGCCCCAATCCTGAGACTAGTTGGGCAACAGGAATTGGAATTGGTGGACAAAGAAGAAAAAACTTAATCTTAAATTTGGGTAGGAAGGGATGAGACAATGAGAGGGTGGTCAAAATTTTGCAAATGAAGTTCTCAAATAATACAAATATAATAATCTAATGCAAGCTTATTCCTTAAACAATATTATTATCAACACAAGACTTTGTCAAAGAAGACCAATATAAAAACAAATAAAAGGAAAAAGTGATGACCAAGGAGATGACCCCAAACAGTATTTTGAACATCAAAGGTTTAATAAAAGATTTTTTTAGAGAACTAAACTTTCACATTTAGAAAAATGACCACTTGAAATGAGGCCTGTCATAATGTATTATTACACAATATCCACAAGATTAATAAAAAGATTATGGAAAAAACAAGCTTTTTAAAAAGAAAACAACCAATTTATTTTCTTAAGTTTCTTAATTTTTTCCAAAATACTTTATTTTCCCCTTGTCTTTATGTGGAAATTTTATCCCCTCCTTCAGCTGACTCTTAAAGTAGAGACTGCTTATCCACACCAGTTTATCATAAATAATAAAAATCTCCAGCATTAAAGATATCCTAAATACTGTGGTGATATGAGGGTCATTGAAGTATAGCCTTATTACAATGAAATCCAGTGTCTAAAAATTGTTCTTATTTTGGACTTGTATCACAGTAAGAGCCAAGATTTTAAACTCTACTAAATATAAAACAAACAAAAAGACTTTATATATTTATGTTCATTTAAGAAAATAC